>JAJMHN010000050.1:96748-121368 GCA_030566025.1 Geotrichum cucujoidarum | reverse complement strand
AGTCCTCGCTAATTACCCCGTCCGCGTTCATGTTGATGCTGCCAGCTCGGGCCCAAGTTCTCTTTGCGCAGGTCTGTACGCCACCACCGACGACGACCACGGTCGGCTATGCGAGCATCGCACGAGACGATGGCACATGATAAAACAAGGGCTGCTTCTGCACTAGATTCCAACGGGCCTCAGATGAGCTTAGTTTAGTTTGTGTGCATTGATGTTCGTTTGTTGGTGAGAAACGTACTGCTTAGTGTAAAGACATGAGCGTGAAAAAAACTACGCACGCACCACCAGCTGGCTCCAAGTTCCAGTCGCGGACCCCTTCGCCGCTAGTCTTGATTGAGCCAAGCGGGCTGGTTATCATTGGCTGCTGGGCATGCGATGACGAACGCAGAACGCCCCCACGCCAATAAACGCTAGTTGGCGGTTATGGCCTGCGCGCGCCGTTGAGCGCCAGATTAGTCAAATCTTCAAGCACCTCGCTCCACCGCTTACACAAACGTGAATGCCTGTAGCGGATCCAAATGAGAAAGACAGCAACTTGCCTGGTTCTTTACTTCTTGCCTCACAAAGAACAGTTGCTGGCAGGACCACGGCCAGCTCCACCTTGAGACCCTGTATCCGGCCAACGTCCGTAGAACGGTACTAGAACCTAACGGTACGGAATATTTACTGCTTTCTTTTCTCTCCACTGATATCACCAGGTCAGCGCACAGGGTCCGCCTTTAAGACCCGCACTGCTTGGATCTTGGTGCTCTACTCACTTTCCAGTGCAGAAGACCCCGATAATCCACTTTATTGTAATTACTTGCGTGCAAGTCCACCGTCTGCCCCAATGCTCATTGGCGAGCAAACGTCGCTCCCGGCTCATCCCTGCATTTGAGCATTGTCTTGGTCCATTTCATTGATGCAAGGCCATGTTGTAATAGGCTATGTCGCGCCGAGAACCAAAGAATTACCTTCACCGATACGCTAAAGAATGTAGTCAATTGATTAGTTGGTTCAACCAAGAACCAAACAAACACCATTCGTGAATTACTCGAGTGGGCAATCCCGTCAAGATCATTCATCTGATCAATTAAAATACAATCAACACCGACTTAACGGTCTAAAACAAGAGCTTTCTTTTTATTGTCGTTTATATACCGTCCAGGAACCTTGCGATATTGCCCACCCTTTTCCCATAATACCACAAAAAACGTTTTTTTCCAACGGTCAGCAAAGGCGGGATGCGATACCGTCCCCCTGATGAATCTCTTGAACAGAAATAGACACTTAATTAGCTCAACCAAAGGGACCGAGCTCACTTGGTTACTTGGTTACCCGCGGTGGTTTGACCCAGGTTTTTTGTCGGGCCCATAAGTAACCCCTACTTCACCACTTGACAAGGAGAACCTGGAGAAAGAAGACCCCACCAACAGGAACCCCAAGATGGGTCTTCCGCCAGGCGTTTTGTCGTTCACACTTATCGCGATTAGGACAAAGGAAACTCGTGTTGTTTCCCTTTTGCTCCACCAGGTAACACAACGGGGCAGGTTGTGCTATCGTTGGAAAACAATCATGTGGAGCCCTCGTGCCTTTGCTTCAACAAATGGGCGTTTCTTGTTCTCGAAATCTTCAGAGGCCTTTCACAACGGAACGGCAGGACAAGGTGTCAACATGTCACCCAACGTTGTTGGTCAGCTCCCGCTAACCTTAAATAAACTGTTGACGCATCGAGGGCTAGTTTCCTTTTCGTTTTTTTTTTTGGTTTTCAAAAAAAGTGATGGAAGCCGGCGACTTCGGCAATGCCCGTAAATGTGCTGGCAATACGACGACGATTCGATTGATCGATTCTGGGTCTCTCACGGCTTCCAAACGGGTCAGGGGCAGGCAAGTAGTTTCGTCGTACTCTCTTGTTCCAAAAAAGAAAGCTCGACGGCAAGCACAGACCTTTGGCCCAAACCTTCCGCAAGAATAATAAGAACTCTAACTCTATTGTTCAACAGCAGAAAAACTTGATCATCCATAGTACTTTTTGTAATTACGGAAGTTGAGATGGGTTGCAGGAACCTGGCGCACTCATGGTACGACTACTACGGTCCATTATAAAGCAAAACGAGCTGGTCAACAAGCGAGAAAAGTTCACAGTTACAGTTACGTTATCGATGAGTTCATTTCATCTGGTTTCTTTTCCCCAGCGTCTTCTGGTGTGCCTGAGTGTAAAATGTTCAAGTTGAACCATGATGTAGGTAATTACCCCCACAACGCAGCACTTTGAAAACATGGATTGATGCCAAACCGACTCCCTCTCCCTCTCAGTCCAAGCTGGTGCTTTGCAGAAAAGAGAACCTTGATGGCTGTCACTGACAACTGTCAACCCGGCCAAAGGAAAGGTCTTGGCTCATAACCCTGGCAAACAAAACCACAACCGCCTGCCAGCAACTCATTGTCTTCGCTCAACAGGATCATCATCATTAACTTTCAAGTTGCAGAGTTTTTTGGGTGGCTGGAGGTTTGAAATAAATACACAAATTGCTGCACGTTTGAAACGGATAGCCCGCTTGGATCTTGTCTCGTCCAATGCACCCGCCAAAAACTTATTCGTAGTCACGTGATGTTCACTGTCATACTACGGCCAGGGCCCCGAAGCGAAGACATGTTGCAGTAACTACATCAGTTTGAGCGTTTGCTAAACAAGTCTCAAAGTATACTCATATTAGTACTGCTGGCGTTGAATGCGTAGGAAGGGAGTAGTTATGGCAAGCCGAACTAGTTCTGCTTGGCCACGAACCACCAGCTGGCGTTCGGGAATCAGTAAAGGCTCGGATACAAAACGGCCCGGTGTCTTCTTTCCGTGGAACCCAGATTGATGACTGTCATATAGTTATGAGCTGTCAGCTTGCTAGTTATACGGGCAACAGATCACTATGAAAATTACCATCAATATTGTGACTCAGTACGCTTTAACGAATTGGGCACTTCTGAATTGGGTATTTTCGAAAGTTCCGATCAATCAAATGTCGGCCCGTGGTCTGAGGTAAGGGCGCGACTTTCGACGATTTCGATTTTGCTATATCCACTTGTAAACGGCTTTTAAGTAGAATCCATCAATCAAATGCCAACTCGCAACATTATTAGTGAACACCGCCCGTATTCCAACTGTTTCTCCACGTATTTCTAGCCACGTGAGTCTCAACCACGATACTACGAAAGGACGTATTCGCGTTCAACAGCTGCGCGGACCCAAGAACTGAATTCTCCAAGGAAACGTTGATAATTTTGCTTGGGCCAGTTGTTGTGATTCCTCAGACGGAAAATGGAGTTAAGAGGACCGGAGATCGCGTATTCGTTTTTCTTCGCCAGTAGTCCTTCCTTTGAGCATCATGAAGTGGACGTTCTCTTGTGATGCACTGATGCTGGCTGAGTATAAAACGGTTGGTCAAAGACGGTACTGTTTATTTTCTTGACCATCAATCAATCAATCAACCAGTCAATTTTCCAAACTTCCAACTCTACAATACTCTTGAACCATGTCTTCAATCGAGCTTAGTCCTATCGGTTTGGGTCTTTTGGGTTTTACCTGGAGACCCACTGTTACTCCCGATGAGCAAGCCTTTGCCGTGCTCAAGGAGTCCATCAACCGCGGTGCCACTTTTTGGGTCGCTGGCAGTTTCTACAACCAGCCGGGCCACTACCTAGACAACCTCAGATTGGTCAAGCGCTACTTTGACAAGTACCCCGAGGACGCGTCCAAGGTGACCTTGTCGGTCAAGAGCTGTTCGGACCCTGTCACTTTCCGGGTCAAGAACAGCCCCGAGGAGATCCGCGAGTGCATTGACGAGGCGTTAGACGTTCTCGGTGGTTCAGTCAAGATTGCAATCTTCCAGCCCTCGCGCATTGACCCAAACTTTCCTATTGAACAGACTGTGGCTACTATTGCCGAATACGTCAAGGCTGGCAAGATTGGCGGTGTTGGCCTTTCCGAGGTCAGTGCTAAGACCATTCGCGCCGCTGCCAAGGTCTACCCCATTGCCGCTGTTGAAGTAGAAGTCTCTCTTGTTGCTACTCACGTCTTTGAAGAAGGTATTGCTGAGGCCTGCGGTGAGCTTGGTATCCCCATTGCTGCTTACTCTCCTCTTGGTATGGGCATTCTGTCTGGAAAGTTCACTTCTGGCAAGGACATGCAGGCCGAGCGGCCCATCATGGAGCGACTTTCTGAGGAAAACTATGAGCACAATGTCAAGATCTTGGACCAGATCAAGTCTCTGGCCACCAAGAAGAACGCCACGCCTGCTCAGATTTCTCTTGCCTGGGTCCTCTACCAATCCAACAAGTTTGGCAACCCCCAGATTGTGCCCATCCCCGGTTCAACTACTGTCGAGAGACTCAGAGAAAACACTACTGCGGTAGAACTGACCCAGGAGGAGTTTGAGCAGCTCGACCACATTTCCAAGACGTTTGAAGTCAAGGGTGGACGCTACAACAAGTATGCCAGAGCCCATTTGAGTGTTTAAAACTTTGGGTAATCAACTCTTGCTGACTGTTTACAAATGATTTCATACTTTTTTCTTTTATTTTTGCGGGCCGTTTAAATGGTTACTAGTTTACTAGTAACCCAACATTTAAGTATACTACAAGCACAAACCAAGTTGAAATGAATATACTATATTAAATCAAATTAAACTACCAAGCCAAATAGTTTGAATAAAATAAAATTATAAAAAAAAGGATGCAAAAATTTAAATTGTCAATCATGTTAAAAATAAATAAATATAATAAAATTTACAATTAAATTCTGTGAACAGCAAATATGGATTAAATAATCATACAGAAATTATTGAGTTTCATTGATCAGATTTTGCATTACTGGCTTCTAAAGCTTCCTTCTAAATGGTCAATAATCAACCCGTTTAAGAAAGAACCGTTGAACACATATTCATTGTCGTGTTATCTTGTTACACCACGTTGATTCCTTTGAACTTCCAATCCTACCCAAAAATCTCTTCAAAACATTATATTTCATTTTATCATCCTAATTTCAGGTATACTTAATATAGTTTAGTGATTATACTTGAACAAACCTAATGCTGGACTTGGGTTGTCAACTTGTGCGCACTTTGTCGGAATTTTGTTCCTCCCGGTTCTGCTTTAAAAAAAAACTCTTCGTATTTTATAGTTACTATGAAAAAGAAAAAGCAGAGAATACTAGAAGAGAAGAAAATTTTCAACTAATCCTGTTCTGTAGATTGGTAGCAAAGCTATAAAAAAAAAAAAAAAAAAAAAAAAAAAAAAAAAAAAAAAAAAAAAAAAAAAAAAAAAAAAAAAAAAAAAAAAAAAAAAAAAAAAAAAAAAAAAAAAAAAAAAAAAAAAGTAAGCCCTACGGGGGGCTCGAACCCCCAACCTTGAGATAACTAGTTATCATAAGAGTCTCACGCTCTACCGATTGAGCTAGCAAGGCCAATTTCTAAAATCAAACATTTTATTGTTTTACAGACGCTAATGGGGTAGTATTAAAATTCTAAGCTGTATTTGGCGAAAAAATTGTCGTAGTGTAAGAAGTAGTTCGAATAGCATCAAAACTTACTTTAATATATAAGCCTGATTGATTAACCTGAAGCGTATTTATATTTATGGTTCAAGTCCAAAATTTTCATGTTGATGTGCTTGCTAACGTACACAATCGCGCTCTTAGAACTTTCTAGCCAAAATTTCAACCTGAAAGACAAATTTAAGTACGGGAGTCTAAATGCTTTTTTTTGCTTTTATCGACTTGCCCCTAGCTAAATAGCTCAGTATCTACAAATTACTGCGTTTTATTACAGGTTGTTACATTTTAAAAGATTAATGGTTCGTAGACGCCGGGCATGCTGGTTGGAAATTTCCGAGTTAGTGAACCAGTCAATGCCATCAAGTAATGTTTTAAAATAGAGTGTGAAGAAGTCTTCAAGGAAAGCATCAGCCAACGTCTTGGACTAGACCTGGACTGGGGTTTAAACAGGGGCCACTAATATTGGTTCATTGCAAGGATTTATCAATCCTTAGTTGTTCCATGGTATTTGAGACTGTGCCGGTCTTTGTAATCAAAGTCTTCTGGTTCTGGAAAAGGCCCTACTTAGAGTTATGACACTGTTGAGTACGTTCTGAGCGCCAGTAATTGCCTGTTCTCACTGCAGACAGAAATGGGACTGTTCTAGCTGACTAGCAAGCTATCAAACTACTTACTATTTGGTTGTCAATAAATTGAGTTGCTTGACTGTTGGGTACGGTGTTTCCAGGCGCAAGTTACCAGTTCTCGTTGAGCATTGGGGTATCATGAATCTTGATTAGAGTTGCAGGCAAAAAATACGCCAGGATCCCCTCGTATTTACTTTACAAAGGTCCTTCCCCACTAAGTTCCCGATCCAAGTCAACAGCCCATTACATTATCACGGACTTGTGTGGGAATCTGATGCTAACTTCGATGAACTAGTACAGTGCTTGTGTTTGCAAACGGATGTGTTTAATAACCAAACACTACAAGAAAATCATGACAATATTGATTTAATTTCATTCAATTGCCGTGCTCCAACCTCCGGCATTTCCGTTGCAGTCTACAAGCTGGCACAGAGCGATGGGTTCTACCTGTTCTACCTGCATCACGGCACTTGTTATCGCCGACGAGCACTTCTGATCGCTGTCCAGTCACAGTGACTCCATTACTTTACGGCCAATCGATATCCAATCGTGATAGCTAATAAACGTCTCAGCACTGGTTAAAAAGCAGCTTTAAAAACAGCGCCGTGCGCTCAGAGTCAGAGAGAGCCTCGCACGGCTGAAAATCTCTCGTCAGAAACTTGGCTTTTCTTCAGTGCCGTGGATTACTCAACAACCAGTGATTCAAGAGTCAAGACCAGTCCAAGACCAGTCCAAGACCAGTCCAAGACCAGTCCAAGACCAGTCCAAGACCAGTCCAAGACCAGGATTAAGCACTTTTGGTAGCGGGAATGCACGGGACGGCGTCAGGTCGTGGCTTGTTGTTTGGGTCGGTCGTCTGTCTTGGCTGGACTTGACACGATCTGACGTTAAAGCCTCTCTTTTCAGCCGTGCGTATTACAAAAGCATACTCTTTTATTGTTCATGGCCAGGCCTTTGGCGAGTTTATATAAAAACCCCATCAGCAAGTCCTGGACTGGAAATAATTATGTTTCCCTTGGTTTCCCTTGGTCCAGCTCTCAAAAGACCGTCAAATCGAACCAAAAACTCCAGCCATGACCGCCACAATAGACAAGGCAGCGTTCGCGGCCGAGTCTGAAAAGGGCTCACCAGCATCAGTACCAAACTCATCCGAAACCATTACACCCACCTCACAGTTCCCCGAACGCAACCGTCGCACACTCAGCCTGTTTGTGGGCAGTAAAGTCCCCCCGGTGCCTGACGTCGCTCCAAAATACCCCGAGTCCAATGTCAACTGGATCTCACGATACACCTTCCACTGGGTTGGGCCTCTTTTAAAGGTACTTGAATTCCACAGCACATAACCAACTCAAGTTATTTCAAGGAATCATATACTAACAAACTTTTAGACAGGCTACTTGCGAACCATCCAGGAAGGCGACTTGTGGGACCTCGAGGGCACGCCGCAGTCCATTGCCAGGCTGCATGCGCGCTTCGCGGCCAACCTCGAAAAGCACCGCATCCCCGGCACCACCCAGCTCCAAAAACGCGCCGTGGCCAAGGCCCTCAACGCCACATTCTTCTACCAGATCTGGGTTGGCGGGTTCATCAAGGTTGCCGTTGACGTCTCAACCGCCATGACCCCTTACCTCGTGCGCCATCTTATTACCGCCACCTCGGACTCCAAAACAACGGGCACGGGGATTGGATACGCGATTGGCGTCACGCTGCTCTTTTTCTTTTCGGCCGTGTTTACAAACATTTACATGTACTTGGGCACCAAGTCCGGCGCCCAGTCGCGCGCTGTGCTCATGCAGGCCATCTTCAACAAGAACCTCAAGCTCGCCACCAAATCCCGCCTCACATACACCAACGGTAAAGTTACAAACATGATTAGCACAGACTGCCACCGCATCGACTTTGCCCTGCCCTGGTTCCACTACGTCTGGTCCTTCCCCATCTCCTTTGGCATCGCCATTGCCATTGTCGTCACAAACATTGGGCCCTCTGGCCTGCTCGGTTTTGCCGTGGTTCTTATTGCATTCTTCCTCATTGTTTGGATGGGCAGCCAAATGAGCAAAGAGCGCATCAAGGTCACCAAAATCACCGACAAGCGCGTCACCCTCATGCGCGAGGTCCTCAACGCCATGAAAATCATCAAGTACTACTCTTGGGAGGAGGCCTACCTTGCCAAGATTGAACAGATTAGATCCGCTGAAATCAAAGTCAATGTGAAAATCATGAAAATCAGAAATGCGCTGCAGGCACTTTTCCAGTCCGTCGCATCGATTGCCGGTCTTGTCTCATTTGTCTTGCTCTCCGGCGTTGGAGGCACCCTCGACCCAGCTACCGTTTTCTCGTCGCTTTCCGTGTTCAACATTATCCGCCAGCCGCTCGTTGTGTTGCCCCTGGGTTACATGGCCTCCAAAGACGCTTGGCAAGCTTGCAAGCGTATCGAGGAGTACCTTTCTGCCCCAGAAATGGACGACTACCTCATTAGGGGGGCCATTTCGTCCGGCCACGCCATCTCCCTGAAGGACTCGTCCTTTATCTGGGAGACCGCTGACGAAACTGAAACTGAAAGTGATGCTCAAGGCGCTACAGACGCCGCAGACAAGGAAAACTTGGAACTGACGAGGGAAATCTCCAAAGTCGCAGAGTCAGTCTCCGGGTCCCATGTCGAGCCCGTTTCGTCCAACCTCGAAAAGCAAGCCACCGGCCTGCAGGAAGAGGCCAAGAAGGTTTTCCATGGTCTCAACCACATCAACCTCGACATTGCGCAAGGCGAGTTTGTCATTGTCACGGGCCCCATTGGGTCCGGCAAGTCGTCGCTCCTGTCTGCCATTGCCGGCACCATGGTCAAGACTACGGGCTCGGTGCATGTTGACGGATCCATTGCCTACTGCGGGCAGCCTTGGGTCCAGAACGCCACCCTTCAGGACAATATCGTCTTTGGCAGCCATTACGACCCTGTCCTTTACGACAAGACCATTGCCGCTTGCTCGTTGACCCGCGACTTGGAGATCTTGCCCGCTGGCGACCAGACCGAGGTCGGTGAGCGCGGCATTACTTTGTCTGGCGGTCAAAAGGCCCGCGTCAACCTTGCTCGTGCCGTCTACCGCGGTGCCAACATTATCCTTCTCGACGACGTGCTCAGTGCCGTCGACGCCCACGTCGGCAAGAGCATCATGGAAGAATGCATCTGCGGCGTGCTTAAAGACAAGACCCGTATTCTCGTCACGCACCAGATCTCGCTCATTGACTACGCCGACCGCGTCGTTTTCCTCGATGGCAATGGCACGGTCCACGCAGGCACCGCGTCCGAGCTCAAGGCGTCCAACGCTGACTTTGACGCTCTCATGAAGTTCCACAGCGAAAAGGGCACCGAGTCGGATACGGAAGAGAAGCAAGGCGAAGAGGTGGAAGAAAAAGACGACAAGGACCCCGACAACAAGGACGACAATAACGACAAGAAGAAGCAAGATGGAGGGCTCATGCAGGAAGAGGACAAGGGCGAGAACAGAGTCAATCTCGAGGTTTACGCCTCGTTCTTAAAGTACGGCGCCACCTACCTCCGCTACTGGGCGCTCCCCATTCTCATTTTCATGACTGTTGCTGCCACCTTTTGCGACGTCTTTTCAAGCACCTGGCTCTCGTTTTGGACGGGCAACCGGTGGCCCAGCCGCAGTGAGGGTTTCTACATTGGCCTTTTTGTGTTCATCACACTCATGGGTGCCATTCTTTCGCTCGCGTATTTCACTTACATGACTGTGATTGGAAGCAAAACGGCGCAAAAGTTGCACGAAAGGGCACTTTCGCGAATTTTGCACTCGCCCATGTCGTTTTTTGACACATCGCCCCTTGGCCGCATTCTCAACCGGTTTGCCAATGACTTGAACATTCTTGACAATGAAATTGCTGACCAGTTGAAGATGGTCGTGTCTTCGTTTTTGCAGGTTATTGCCACTTTTGTCTTGATTATTGTTTACCTGCCCTGGTTTGCTATCCCGCTCGCTGCGCTTACTGTCATGTTTGTGCTTTCTAGTTCTTACTATGGCGCCTCTGCAAGAGAAATCAAGCGGTTAGATTCGATTGGCCGGTCCAAGGTTCTTGCCCAGTTCTCAGAGTCCCTCGGCGGTGTTTCGACCATTGTGGCTTACAATGAGCAAAACAAGTTTATTGAGCGCAACGAGCGCGCCATTGACCGCATGAACGCTGCTTATTTCTTGACCCTTGTCAACCAGCGATGGCTCACAACAAGGCTCAACCTCATTGGTAGCTCATTGTGTCTCGTTGTCACTTTGCTCTGTGTCACGCACCAGTTCAGCATTTCGCCGTCTAGTGTCGGTTTGGTCGTGTCGTCGTTGCTTTCTGTGGTCAATGTCCTTGCACCTCTTGTACGAGAATTTGCCAATGTGGAAAACGACATGAACTCCACCGAGCGTCTTTACCACTATGCGCACTACCTCGAGCAAGAGGCAGCCTTCAACAAGCCCGAGACTGCTCCTCCAGCTGCGTGGCCTGAGCACGGTGCCATTGAGTTTCAAAACGTCACCATGTCGTACCAGCCGCACCTGCCACCAGTCCTCAAAAACCTGAGCATGTCGATTCGCGCGGGTGAAAAGATTGGTATTTGTGGGCGCACTGGTGCAGGCAAGAGTACCATCATGACGGCGCTTTACCGCATTGTCGAGCTGACCTCTGGCAGCATTGGCATTGACGGCGTTGACATTGCCACTTTGGGGCTCAACGAGCTGCGGTCCAAGCTGTCAATCATTCCCCAGGATCCTGTCCTCTTCCAGGGCACGGTCCGCAGCAACATTGACCCGTTTGAAACAGCGAGTGACGTGGAACTATGGAGCGCGCTGCGCAAGTCGTGGTTGGTGGACGCAAAGGAGATGGAGCAGGTGCAAGCCGGCGCCGACTCCGCGTCGAGCCTCAAATTCCACCTGGACCAGCCCGTCAACGACGACGGGTCCAATTTCTCGCTGGGCGAACGGCAGCTGCTTGCCCTGACGCGCGCCCTTGTGCGCAACACCAAGATCCTCATCCTTGACGAAGCAACCTCCTCGGTCGATTTTGCAACGGACAGCAAGATCCAGTCGACCATCAACACGAGCTTCTCACACTGCACCATCCTTTGCATTGCGCACCGCCTCAAGACCATCATCAACTATGACCGCATCCTGGTGCTAGACGGCGGCGAGCTTGTCGAGTTCGACACGCCCTTCAACCTCTTCACCAAGCCTGGCGGCGGCGTGTTCCAGTCCATGTGCGAAAACTCGGGCATCACCCTTGACGACTTTTGAACCTTGTTTTAACTATTCCTTCTTTTCTCTCTCTCTCTCTCTCTCTCTCTCTCTCTCTCTCTCTCTCTCTCTCTCTCTCTCTCTCTCTCTATCCGTTGCATCATGTATCATAGTAGTAGCTTAGACATAATTGAGTTATATCTATTTTCCCTTAAAAGAGGTTTTGACTGTTTTCTGGAGTTGACACCCTTTCAACAAAAAATTTGTAAGACTGCAAATGGAAGAGAAAAATTAATTAGATTACTTTGCAATGGAGGACAGCTAGCAAAACAAACAAACCATTCACCGAAAAGACTAAAAAAACAAAAAGTCGGTAACAAAAAGTGAATTAAATAAAGGTGAATCGGAAAATGGCAAAATAAACAAGTAAGAATAAAAATAAAAAGATTAGCATGCAAAAAGAGGCAAACAACAAAAAAGGGACATTAGAAGCGTATCATAAGCTCCGCAATAAAAATAAAAAAATAATAAAAAAAAAGTCACAGCAAGCCCGTTTCATAGTCTGGTTGTTGGGGAGGGGTATTAAGGAGGGGATTAAACAAAACCAGAATCTCAAACGTAAATGCCCAGAGAACTGCTCACGGCGTTCATGTTGCCTACATTGACTTGGCGCTGGTCCGCTGCAGTAGTGCCTTCGTTGGCATTGTTGGCGGCAGACCCGTCATCGCTGACCAAGGCGTCACGCTCTTCGAGGGCCTTTCTGATCTCGCCCACAAACCGAAGGAACGAGTTCGTTGATCCACGCTCCTGCACAATCGTGACGCTCGTCACCGACTGGCTGTTGCTACTGTCGGCCGCCGACGACGCCGATGCGGCCCGGTTGTTGTTGTTGTTGTTGTTGTTGCGAGGCCGGTACAGGGGCTGCTGCTTGTAGTAGCTCGACCGCACCGAGTGGCTCTCAATTTCGATCCGGAACTTGCTCGACCGCAGCGACAGCGCGTTGCGCGACGAGATCTTGGCCCGGATCGTGCTGGTCGTCATGTCCTCGTCAATGTTGGAAATGCCGTACCGCTGCCATTCCTTCAAGATGCCGACAATGAGCTTGCGGAGGTCGGGGGCCGGGAAGGAGGAGTAGAAGCCCTTAATCTCGCCGTCGGGGGACCGCGAGCTTCCGAGCATTTTCATAAACCAGTTTTGTTTGGGACCGGAGGCGGCGCTGGAGAGACCGCCGGTCGGCAGATGCGAGCTGGTGGGAGGCTGGTACTGGTGAGTGGCAGAACCATAAGTCACGGCCTTGGTGGTAGGAGCCGACGATTGTTGCTGCTGATGTTCGGTGGCAGTGTGCTTGGCGTAAGGAGACGTGCTGTGGGCGCTGTACTCCGTGTCGGCCGTCGCCGTGCTCTGGCGCGACTGCCAGGTCGATGTTGACGCAACGGTGTCAGCAGCCGAAACAACACGAGACTTGGGCTCACTGGCAGTAGCAGCGGCGCTAGGAGTCCGCTTTTGCAAAACTTGCGGTTGCGGTGGGAGTTGAGACTGGCTGCTTACCGCACGGGCCTGTTGGCCACTAGCAACACGAGAGGAAGGTTGAGACTCAACTGGGGCAGCAGGGGCAGCGCGTTTGGGCGCACCGCCAGTGAATCGCTTGAGCAAACTAGCGCCACGGCTTGGCTTGCAGGTAACCTCCGCCTTAGGCTTTTCGGCCGGTGGCTGGATCTTGTAGGGCATGTGGTCCTTGCTAGTAATCATGCGCTCGTAGCCAGTGTCAGCAACAGAAGCGGCGGCAGCGTTGGCACTGACAGCCCGTTGACGGTCGTTCTGAACAGCCTTTTCTCTTGTAGGTTGAGGCGCACTGTTTCTAGTCCGGCCTTGCATGGTAGAGTTGTAATTAAGTTGCGGAGACTTTTGATAGCTCTGTTGCATGCTGAGCAAAGGAGGAGTACTGCCAATCATGCTGCTCTTGGGTCGGACTTGAGGCGAAGTTGTGCCGGTCTTGAAACTTTCGGCGCGCAAGAGACCAGAGATTCTCAACCGGCTGTCGCCCTCGTCATAGCTCTCGTCACGGCCGTGCCATGCTTGCTGGTGAGCGTGCATTTTTTGCAAAGAAACGTCGTCGTATACGGGGGTATCGGGGATGCTGGGCAATTGAAGACTGCTCTTTTCGCTAAAGAAAGTTGCTTCGGGTGTGGCAGTCGTCTTGGCAGATTGCGCCATGTATGGAGTAGAGGCCATGCCGGGTGAAGGCGTGATGGGGGCAAACTTGCTGGGCGCTGTTTCAGCCACGGCGTCCAAGGCAGTGCGGCCAAGGTGAAGACTCATTTCTTCTTCAAGTGCATCTGCAAACCGGTCATGCTCAAAGTCCATGGCAATGAAGGACTGGCGAGGTCGCACCGTTGGCTGTTCGGTCTCCTCCAAAATGGGCTCATGCACCTGTGGTTCCCTGTAAGTAGCGGACGAGGTGGCAATGGGGTTCTGGTATCCTCGAGTCCGCGTAGGCTCACTGTATGCAATGCCCATGTTGCTTGGCTGCTCAGCCTCTGCCGTTTGGTAGTAGTTTGCAGCATTGTCAAAGTTGAACGCTTGCTCAAGCATGGAGGCAAAATCGGCGCTGTTTCTCTTATCTTCGACCCAGCTGGACTTGGAGTTACGGGCGGGCTCCAAGTAACTGGCACGGGCATTGGGCTCATCGACCCAACTGGTGCGCGCGCGTTCTTGCTCAATGATTTTGGCAGCCTCGGTGGGGAGTGGCGGGGGTGGGCTGGATGCTTTGCTGCTGGCGGCAGACTTGTTGCGCTTGTGGTGAGTGCGGCGTCGAGACGCGCTGCTGGTTGAAATTATGGATGACTTGCTACCAGACCTGCTGTGGTAAACAACCTTGGTACGAGAACCACGCGACAGGCTGCGGGAATGCGAGTGTCGAGATTTATGAATGCTGGCTTGTGATGGAGACTTTTTGTATGCATTAGGCGACAAGACACCAGAGGGCTGAGTCTTTTTCTTTTGAGAAGTGTTGTGGTCATGTCTATACTTTAGGAGCAAGCAGTAAAAAGTCTTTTCACTGTTGGGCTCGGGGCTCAGTAGGTTTTTGACAACAGTGTCCCTGTCGGCGCCGTGCCAGAGAGTTTGCAGGTTCTTGAGGATCTCTGGATCAATATCGTCAATGTTCTTTACCGGGTGATCAACCATTTCGCGAGAAATGGGATGGTGGGACGGCCGCATGTTGGTGCGTTTAGGAGGGTATTTGCGCAGCAAACCGTGTTTTAAAATGTCGGGCATGGAGATTCTAGTGTTGGGGTCGACGCGCAGCATCTTCCAAATGAGGTCCTTGGCGTGAGGTGAGAGCTCTGGGGGCATTTGGAACTTGCCCTCTTGGACTTTGAGCAGCAGCTTGCGAATGTTGTCGTCGTCAAAGGGGAGGTGGCCGGTAAGGAGGGCAAACAGAATGATGCCGCAGGACCAAATGTCAGAGGGCCCACCGTGGTAGCTCTTGCCTGCTACAATCTCGGGGGAGGCGTAGTGCGGCGATCCACACGACGTCTCGAGCATCTTGTCGGAAGTCTCGAGAGCAGCCATGCCAAAGTCTGCAATCTTGATGTTGCGGTGCTTGTCCAAGAGCAGGTTCTCTGGCTTGAGGTCTCTGTGGCAAATGTTGAAGCGATGGCAGTAGTCGACGCCATTGATGATTTGTCTAAAGTAGTGCACGGCCTCTCGTTCTTCTAGCCGGCCCTTTTTAATGAGGTAGTCAAAGAGCTCACCGCCCTCAATGTACTCGAGCACGAGATATCTACGCGAAACAGAAGCGTTAGTTAAGAAAACGGGGAATTTTTATTTTTGGAGCGTGTCTGGTATGCGCCGCACTTCCCAAGCGGGCAGTTTTTCAGAACAAAAAAAACCAAAAAAAAAAAAAAAAAAAGTAGAGAGTAGGGAAAAAAAAAAAAAAACTTACAGTTCGCCCTTGTTTTCCCAGACGTCGTAGAGGGCCATGACGTTTGGATGCTCAATGAGTTTCATGATGATGACCTCGCGCTCAATGCCGTAGGGCGCTCTGTCCTTGCTGTCGTCGTCGTTGCCGTTTTGTGTTTGCGAGTCTGCTGGCGTGTCTGGCGCTTGTGTGGAGGTGTTGCCAGCGGCAGCGCTACTACTGTTACCGGTGATGATGGACTTGGGGACGATTTTGACTGCTGCGAGCTGGCCGGTGACGGTGTGCTTTGCGAGGCGAACGCGGCCGCTGCTGCCTCTGCCCAAGGTGCGTCCCAGTCGCCATGGACCCACGTGAGACTTTGTGCGCTTGGAGGCGGAGGAGGCAGAGTTTTGCGAGAGCCGTTTCTGGTCTGCCGAGTCTATTGACGGGCGAGCCGAGTACTGGTCGTGCTTGTATTGTTGTTGGTGGTGGTTGTGGTGGGATTGGTGGTAGTCATTGTCTGGTAGAATGTCTGTTGATTTGATTGCGGGAGAAGGGGCAGTAGCTGCCATTGTAGAAGTCGGGGTAGTGGTGAAGGTGGACGAGGAGGAAGAAGAGAGGAAGAAGAGGAAGAAGGAAAAGAGCAGGAAGAAAAATGAAAAAGTCAGCGGAATTGATTAATAAAAAGATGAAAACCCAAAAATAAAAGAAAAAAAGAAATCAAAGGCAGGCGAAGGGCTGAAGAGTTCGAGAAGGGTCTCTGACACGGCGACCCCTGTGGACGAGGCAGAAGAATGTCGGGTTGCGGGCGATGGAATGGACGGGTTTGGCGGGTTGATGGTGATGCGCTGCCGGCGAACAATGGACAATGGGCCCAGGCCAGCGGGCACAAAGGAACGCGAAGGACTCGCCGACCTGCTCGAACGAGGCCGCAAAGTATGAGCGGGCCATCGCAAAGAGCGTTGCTGGCATGGATCTCGCATTCATCAATTGATTGATCACAGCTTGAACTTGATTGTGAACCAAATCCGCGCGCTTGTTGCTAAGGTTGGGCTGCGGGCACAGGCGGGCACAGCACTGGAATGTACGCCAAACCAGCAACCAGCAACCAGCAACGCGCGCGCTGGGAACTTCTGGCCCAGAACAAAGAAGAGATCAGTGCACGCTTCAAAGAACGGCGAGCCCGTCGTTCGTCATTTCGCGTTTTCGTGGGGAGAAGGTGAAGTCATCATGAAGATGATGGCAAGGCGGGCGACGCTCAGATCAAATCGCTGCGCCAGATTCCCATGCGTCCGCCGAGATGGATCGTGACGCCTGCTTGTTTGGCAGTGACCAGTTGACTGCTTGTTACTCAGTGCACTGGCTGTCATTACTCCGTTACTGAGGTTCGTTGGCTCGATCGCCAGTGTGCTGGATCAATGGCTGGCATTGCAAACACGGCAGTGTATCACCATCACCGCACTGCACCGCCAGCAGCAACCACAACCACAAGCGCTAACTAGTTAGTCAAATCACCTGGCACTTATTACAAGGGGTCTATAGTTAGTTCGGCAATCAATTAGACTTTGTGCTCTTCCTTAGGAAATCCTTGGGGCCGTGGTGCACTACTCGCTCGTGGCTCGACTTGGCCCTGCTGGCATGCAAAACGACGCGCGCGCGTCACAAACAAAAAAAAAGAATTTAAAAAAGAAAAGTGGAAGCCAAAAAAGAAAAAAAAAAAGAAACCTTATTGTTCGCGTCGCGTGTGTCACGTGGCTAGCGATCCGTCTCTAGAAACCACTCAACTCGCACCATGGCACGCACTGGCTATCAGAAAACCGCTTGCAGCTTGGGGTGATGCGGTGTAAAGTGGGCAAAGGTGCGTCTCGATTCCGTACTTGGGTCAAAGCAGGCACGATCATCTCCGATATTAAGTGATCCATGCTTGAGCCAGGTACTTTCAAGTAGCACCTCCATTGCAAGGTGAAACAAGAAGGATCACAGGCTCATACCCGACTCAACGCTCTTCAACCGTTTGTTTATTTTCATTTTAAAATCTACATATAACTAGGAACCAAGTCGTCAGGTGCGGTGATGTTTTGAATACAAAATAAGAATAAATGGAAATAAAGGGTCCTGTCTGAATTACTTAGTACCTATCCTTGAACTGTGGGCAGAGTGGAACGCCAACATGCAGGTCTCGTAGAAAACATATTTGCTTAGTCAGTAATCGTATATTATGACTAAAGTAAAATTACCAGAAACATGCATTTCTGTTGTGGCTGCTAAATTGACTGCGCATGTATTTAGGCATAAACAGAGGCAAAGTCTGATTTGGTCACATGATCAGTGACGTCATTATATGATTACCAATCAGATTACATAATAATAGTAAATTGCACGTGCCTTGAGTGGCCGGCCGTTTCGTTCAGTGAACAGGAAAAACGGCGAGGCGCTCAAACCAAATCACAGCCAAGGAACTAACTAACTTGTCAAGTAACAGCTGTAGATTGATTGTTTCTTTGGTAGAACTTCAATAAAGACTCGCATGAATCCCGCAGACTAAAGAGTACAAGTTCTGCGGTTGTAAGCACTTTCTTCTGGGCAGTCTCTGGTCAGTAACTCGAGCAGTGCCAACAAGCGCTTTTGTAATGACAACGCCTTGATTTGGTTTTATTTCGACTCTTTCTTCTTCTTCTTCTTCTTCTACTCCAACAATCACACCAACTAACATACGGTCACCAGATCCAATCAAGTCTACTGGTTTCTTTGTGACCGCCAAGTTCTAATTATAAAAAACAACACTCGAACCTTAACCTTGCAGCCAGACCGTTCTCATTTCTTGTGCTTGGCCACACTTTGCACTTGAGACAGCCCTCTTTTGTTTATTTAAAATCAACAACCCGTCTTTTACTCGTTTTTAACTCCTCCAACTCCTTCCAAACAAGTTACACCATCTCTGTTCTGCTCTGTTTGTTGCACTGCCTGATATTGTTGTAATCATACGGCGCACACACCCCAGCAAAGTCCATTATCTCCCCTTCCTCCTCATTTTGCACACCTTTGCTCCAACCTTAAACACATTACAATCAACACCGCCACCACCATGTCGACCTGGAAGCTCACAAAGAGTAAGTCCTTGAGCTGTAAACCATGCTTTCATCCTAGAAACACACATTCTAACAACTGCTAGAATTAAAGGAAACGCACATTTCCTCTGCGTTCAACCGACCGTCAGCCGCCTCCACATCGACCATCACCCCTTCCAGCGAAAAGAAACAATCAATAGACTCGCCTAGAAACTCCTCGTCAACAGAGTCACCACGCACCTCTACCTCAGATGCTGCCGCTGCGGCTACCGCTGCTGCCCACAAACGCCGCCCGTCGTCGACCTCGACAGTGCAACCTGGCCTCTTGGTCGTTTCGGTGCAAAAAGCATCCGGCTTGTCTTTACCCCCGGGATTCCAGGCCAACCCGCTTGTCCAGTCCTACATTTCAAAAATGTCGCCTTCAAAATCCATGGCATCCAAGTTTGGCAGCCTGCTGTCGTCTGCTTCCAGCGACGAAGCCTCGCAACTCGCTGCCCTCAATAAACAGAAGATGCCCATTTTTCTTGTTATTGAATTCGACAAGACCCAAATCGTGCTCGAGGCCACAAACGGGCCCTTGGAGTCCCCTGTATGGGACGCTGTTTCTAATTTCGACGTTTCTCGAGTAGAGACGTTGACGCTCCAGATCTACACTAGAATCCCCATCCCCCAAAACTCCGCCAACTCTATTTCAGATTCATCCACAGCATCACCCACAAAACCAGGCAGCAGCGACAGCGGCAGCAGCGCAGACGGGCAAGCCAAGCGCAAGTACGAGGAAATCTTTCTCGGCTCCTGCAGCGTCTCCGTCGACCCGTCCAAAGTCACGTCTACCCCGACTTTGTTCAACGGGTCCATTCCGCTCTCTGGCGGCTCGGGCAAGCTCGACTTGCGCATTGACTACAAACCAAACAAGAACAAGCCTCTTACAATCGAGGACTTTGAGCTTTTGACGGTTATTGGCAAGGGCTCGTTTGGCAAAGTCATGCAAGTGCGCAAACGTGACACGCAGCAGATTTATGCGCTCAAGACGATTAGAAAGGCTCACATTGTGTCGCGGTCCGAAGTCAACCATACTCTTGCCGAGCGCACCGTCTTGGCCCAAATCGACCATCCGTTCATTGTCCCCTTAAAGTTTTCGTTCCAGTCCCCTGAAAAACTCTATTTCGTGCTGGCGTTTATCAATGGCGGTGAGCTCTTTCATCATTTGCAACGAGAGGGCAAGTTTGATTTGAACCGGTCGCGGTTCTACACCGCTGAGCTCCTATGTGCCCTTGAATGCTTGCACGAGCATGACATCATCTACAGAGACTTGAAACCGGAAAATATCTTGCTCGACTATACTGGCCACATTGAGTTGTGCGACTTTGGTCTTTGCAAGCTCAACATGGTTGGCCAAGAACGTACCAACACCTTTTGCGGCACGCCCGAGTACCTTGCCCCCGAGCTTCTGCTTGCCAAGGGCTACACCAAGGTTGTTGACTGGTGGACGCTCGGCGTTCTCTTTTACGAAATGCTGACGGGTTTGCCGCCGTTCTTTGCTGAAGACGTTAACGACATGTACCGCAAAATCATCCAGGACCCGCTGCGGTTCCCCGACGACATGGACCGCGAAGCGCGGTCGCTGCTCATTGGCCTGCTCGACCGCGACCCGACCAAGCGCCTGGGCGTCAACGGCGCCGCCGAGATCAAGGCCCACCCGTTCTTTGCCCAGGTCGACTGGCGCCGGCTCATGGCCAAAAAGTACGCGGCCCCATTCAAGCCTGCCGTCGAGTCCGCGGTGGATACGAGCAACTTTGACGCTGAGTTTACGAGCGAGGTCCCCGCAGACAGTGTCGTGGACGACTACTTGTCGGAAAGCGTGCAGCAGCAGTTTGGCGGGTGGACGTACACGGGCGACTCGAAACTGACATCAAGCGGTAAATGGTGAATCGTTCAAGATTGTTAGTTAGCTTATTTTGCTTCTTATTTAGTTCATGAATTAGTTATTGCATTTTGCATTTCGTTTTCTGGGGATCATTACAATACATGTTTGTTTCTACATTACAAGGTTTTGTTCATCCATATGGCATTTTTATTGTGAAGTCATACATAAGCCGTTTTTTTTTATATATTTGAAAGGTGTGGAGGCGGAAGAGAGTAGAGGGAGGTAAGGCGGGAATGGAAGAGAGTAACGTTTTGCAGAAAATAATTACACAAGAGTCTTGTTTTTTTTCTTCGTTCTTGTCGACAATGACTTAGTTTCTCTTGCGGAAACGTCTCTCCTGGGCCTGGGAGGTGACGGTGGTGACGTTGAGGGGGAGCTTGGCGAAACCAAGACCCTTGAGGAGCTCGGCAGTGTCTCTGTCGACATCCAAAGCACCGTCGGTGTTGGAAAGGTCGAGGGCAGAGACCTCGGGGACGTACTGGTCACGTCTCTCACGCTCCTCCTCCTGGAGCTTGAAGGAAATGCCGCGGACAGGACCCTTCTGGATACGCTTCATCAGGTGCGTAGTGTAGCCGGCAATCTTGTTGCGGAGACGCTTGGAGGGGATGTAGGCAATCTCGTCGGCGAGACGCTTGTTGGTCTCAAAGTCGAGAGTGAGCTTGGGGTAGTAACCCTCAATCATCTGCTTAGCAGCACGCTTGACTGTCTTAGTTCTGACGCGACCCTATCAACATTGTTAGCAAGACTGTGTACCGTGATTGTCGTTCAAAAAATGCAAACATACCATGTTGACGAATTATGTATGTCCTGTAAATCTGGAAGGCTGATTTCGGAAGGGAGGGAAAAAAAAAGAGGTGAGAGGGCCAGAGTGGGAGGAGGGAAAAACTTCGAGCTAGACCTAACGGAGTGGGTGCTGAAATCATTAGGGTTAGTTGCTAAATTAGGAAGGTGTGTGACTGTGAAGGTAATTTCTTCAAATCATAATTACACAATGATCACCAATTATTAATAAGTAAAATATTGATTACCCAATCATGGTCTGGGAGCGGCCCCTTCCTGAGACACGAAATCCCAGGCATTGCCACCAAATCCTCTGCTTCAATTTCGGTCCAGCGCAACCAAAACAACCACCACACCCATTGAGCATCTCTACCCCATCGAACAGTCCACCTTCATTTTTGCATCTTTTCACGTCTCATAGCATCTCACAACACTCTTTTGCATTCTCAATTCCCTTTGCATTTCCTCCAACTCTGGCGCTTTTACGTTTCGAAAGCGCGTTAATTTCAAACCTCTCCACACAAACAACACACAACAACCCCTACCCCATATATGACTGTGGGCGACCAAAATGAGTCTGCAGTGGCTGCTCCCATAAAGGCGGCAGAACCTGGGGCCAAGTGAGTATACGAGACTTATGCACGGCTGAGACGATTCTGTTTCTAACTGGAAAATTTAAAATAGGTTCCACTGTGACATTTGTGGTACTGATTGTACGAATCTTGTACGAATCAAGTGCGCAGTGTGCCCAGATTATGACTTGTGTGTGCAGTGTTTTGCACAGGGAAAGTCGTCCGGGTCGCACGAGCCTTGGCACGACTACATGGTGATTGAGCAGCACGCGTACCCTATCTTTGAAGAAACGTGGGGCGCGGACGAGGAGCTGCTGCTGATTGAAGGGCTCAAGAGCTTTGGCGTGGGTAACTGGCAAGACGTTGCCGACCACATTGGCGGGCGGACCAAGGAGGAAGTCAAGGAGCATTACATGAAGATTTACATGGACAGTCCAAAGTACCCCGTGCCTGATTTGAGCAAGCGGTTCCAGGTGGACCCGGGCGAGTTCATTGCCGAGCGCCGCAAGAGAATCGAGGAGTACAGGCGAAAGGCCAAGGAAGCTGCTGCGGCGGCGGCATCGGCCAAGGCCAAACCTATAAGCGCCAGTGTTCCGTCGTGCCACGAAGTCCAGGGATACATGCCCGGTCGACTAGAGTTTGAGGTCGAGTACGAAAACGAGGCCGAGGTGCCTATCAAGGACATGATCTTTGAACCCGACGACAGCGCGCAAGAGGTCGAGCTCAAGATTGGCGTGCTCAACATTTACAACTCGCGGCTCACGTCTCGTGCCGAGCGCAAGCGCACCATGTTCGAGCACGGTTTGCTCGAGTACCGCAAAAACTCGGGCATTGACAAGAAACGAAGCAAAGAGGAGCGTGAACTGGTGAATCGGCTCAAACCGTTTGTGCGTGTTTTACAACCAGAGGACTATAAACGGTTTCTGGGCAACATCTTGACCGAAGTGCATTGTCGACGGCGGATTGCAGAGTTGCAGGAGTACAGGCGGAACGGCATTCGGACGTTTGCAGCGGCGGCCAAGTACGAGAACGACAAGGCCGTGCGGCACGCCGGTTTAACCAACTCGGGAGGCAACTTGATCAATGGCAACATTAGCCAAATGATGATTCTGGGCAACGGGTCGTCGCGGCACACGTCCAACAGCCACACGCGAGCGTCGAGCGGCACGCCGGGCCCGTCGTCGCACTCGTCGGACCGCCGCAAGAACGTCATGGAGGGCTCGTTGCACCCGGTGCACCACAGCACGGTGAGCGCGCAAAACTACATGTCCAACGACTCTGTCAACGCCAACTCATCGTCGACCACGTCCAATGACGCCACGGACCCGGCCATCACGCCCTACACGACGGCGGCGGCCGTGGCTGCGCTGCAGCCAGACACTTACCAGCTCAACATCCCCAGCCTCAACACCAACACCCTGACGCCCTCGACCATTGCGCGGCTCTCATCCCCACCGCCCGCACCATCACTGCTAGCCCCACCACTCGACATTTCGCGCTGCACCGACGTCGAGCTCCTCTCGGCCGCCGAGCAACTCCTGTGCAGCCACATCCGCGTCCTCCCCAAACCTTACTTGGCTATCAAGGAAACCCTTTTCCGCGAGGTTATTCGTAACGGCGGAACGCTGACCAAGACCCAAGCGACAGAGGTGCTCAAGATTGACCAGCCGAAAGCAGTACACATTTGGAAGTTTTTCAAGGACCAAAAGTGGATTTCTTAGGTCAACAATGAGTAATTTACATACATTGGCTAGTTACATAGACTCTGAATACTTTTGAATAGCTCCAAGCGCTTTGAAAGTAGGCTATTACCGCGTAATTGAGTGTATTGTTTTCGAATCTTGTTTTCAGTCATTTGCCAAGTTGGGCAATGTTTGAAAAAGCGGTCACAAAAAGATAGACACACGAATGGAGCCAGGAACACCACGCTGGACATGTTGCACTAGTTTCTCTGCGCTGTTCTTAATGACAAACGAGACCATAATTAAAAATAAAAACCGAAAGTTCATTTAAAAAGAGGAATCGCCACTTTTTTCTTTCTTTCTCCCTCCAACTTCACCTTGCTTATTACCAACATTTCTAGCCACCGCCGGGGAGATCTCTACTTAGCATGCTTGGCAGCTCTAGCTATCACTGAGACTCTCTAGCTCAACAGGGTTATTGCTCTTTTTTTCCATCTCTTTCTTTCTTTTTTTTTTTTTTTTTTTCTTTTTATTTATTTTTTTATTTATTTTTTTTTCAGTTCGAAAATTTATTACACTGTCTTCTGGCTGGGGTTTCTCCATTTCACCCAGTCTCAGACACCAACCGACCCAAAATTACACCTCACGGGGACTCAAGACTTGACGGGGAATGAGTTAGGGTT
The DNA here is from genome assembly GCA_030566025.1 of Geotrichum cucujoidarum. Taxonomy (NCBI): domain Eukaryota; kingdom Fungi; phylum Ascomycota; class Dipodascomycetes; order Dipodascales; family Dipodascaceae; genus Geotrichum; species Geotrichum cucujoidarum. The sequence continues at coordinate 97,377 of JAJMHN010000050.1, read as the reverse complement.
GTCCTGCTTGACTTGATACACGAATGTGTTGAGGGCTTGGCAAATTTCTCTGGAGGAACTGGACGAGCGCTTGTCGACAAAAATCTCTAAGGAAGTGTTGGCTGTACCTCGATACACTCCCTGTTTGTCTTGACTAGTCCCATTTGGACTTAGTTATCCTCCAGGAACTTGGCTGACCGTGGAGCATCGCTTGGTGGTTAGGCTGTGACCTGGGCCTCTCCGCTGGGCTTGGATCCCTCTGCAGAAGCCAAATTTGCCACTAAAGAACAAAAAAAGAAGGAAAGAAGTTGGAAAAACACCTCCAATGCGCTGCTATTGCTGACGTCGCTTGGGGGGAGTTGTTGGCGCAATTTTCTCTCTCTCTCTCTTGGAATTCCGCTCGACTCGACCTTTTCGGCCCCAAAGAGCTTGGCTTGGCTAGAAATGCTGTCTCGTTCTTAACGATTTACCGGAGTTGAGTGGTGTTCTAGCTGCAAAAGCACCACTACTGAACTTCCGGATATGCAATACTACTTGCGATACTATTCGACCTTTTTTTTTTTTTTTTTTTTTTTTTTTTTTTTTTTTTTTTTTTTTTTTTTTTTTTTTTTTTTTTTTTTTTTTTTTTTTTTTTTTTTTTTTTTTTTTTT
>JAJMHN010000050.1:0-96648 GCA_030566025.1 Geotrichum cucujoidarum | reverse complement strand
TGTGTTTTTGTAAATTAGAACGACCTCGTAGTTGGTTTCTTTTGGTACAATGTAATCCAGCTGCCTTTGACAATCCAACTACCTAGTAGTACTAGTACCTAGGTTCACGATTCGCGAACAAATGGAATGGTCATACGTATCGCCAGGTAGTAACTAAGTATTTGTCAATGTAGGACAGGTATGTACATGAACGTAAAGCAGGAACGGAAAGAAAAGTAGATTTGGACTAGAAATACATGGATAACAGAGTTTTCATAAAACAAAAATAAAACAAGCAAGATGAACAACAATATAAAAAAAAAAATCGAAATGGCAAAAGGACCAAGTCAAGTAAAAGAGCAGGGCCTTTACAGTTGTGTACATAACAAGAAGAGGACATCAAGAGGAAACAAAAACATGGACATCAAAAAAACAAGTAGGAAAGAAAAAAATCATTAAGCTGGCACAAGGACGATCATCTCAAATCCAGACCAAGGGAACGCCGTAAATGCGTTCGTCTGGGTGGTACCCCATTGCATTTCCACTACCACTACCACTGGCATTGGCCGCGGTATTGTGCGTGGTCGAGGCAGCACGACGTCTTGACCCGGCCGCAGGCGCACTCGCCCTGCGCCCCTGCTGGCTCTGCTGACTTTGCTGAGGTGTCGCCGGCACACCACCTTCCGGGGGCGCACATGCCTGCGCGAGCATGCTCAGCACGTCGAGCTCGCCGCTTTGCCGGTCAAACACGCCAGTCGCCGGCATGAGCCCGAGCCGGATCAGGTACTGGCGCACGGCCTCCTCGCTCTCCGCGTACGACGGCAGCTTGAGGTCCTCGGCGGCCCAGTCGCGCATGGCCGTCTCCGCGCACGTCCTGCACTGCGCCAGCGATCCTCCGCGCTGGCAACACTCGCCCTCGCCTTGGGAAGTGTACATGGGCGGCAGGGACTCGCGCACTTTCTGCTCGAAGCGGATGTTGCTCATGAGCTTGAGGAAACTGCGCGCGCGGGTCTTGGTCTTGAACGGTAAAGTGGTGAGGTGGGGGCCCTCGTAACACACAAAGAACCACGCGCCGGCGTCGCTCTCGACCACGCGCATCGTGTCCATGCCCGCAATGACCACGTCAAAGCCAGAACTGTTTGATGAAGCAGTGGTGTCGTCAGAGTCCGTGGGGAGGAAGAGGAGGCGCTCGCTGGTGACGTAGAGGGTGCCGGGGCGGGCGTCCTTGGTGAGGTAGGCGTGCGCGGTCTCGGCGAGCGCGGAGTCGGCGCTGTCCGCCGCGCACGGCGTCGACCCGTTGCAAGTCGTGAATGTGGCGTGCGGCGGCAGGTCTGGCGTGGTTGTGGTTGTGGTTGTAGTGGTGGGGGTAAATGTTGGTGGGGTAGATGCTTGGGAGGGTTGGGTGTCAGTGCCGCGGGCACTGTTGCGGCTGAAGTGGTCGATAAGGCTACCTGACCTGAACCTGCGGCCCGTTTGCGAGGCCTGGACTGGCTGTGATGAAGGTGTGGGTTCAGGGGTGCTGCTTGTGCTTGATTCTAAACTGGCTAGGCGTAGCGGGCTGACTCTTTTCATGGAGGTCTTTTGCGGGAAGCGCTGAAGGAGGACCTCGTTTGGGTGCAGGATGGGGACCACGTCTGGGGAGTGCATGAGCGAGGCGGCCGAGTCGGTGGACGCTGTGGAGTCGGTAGAGACGGTCGAGTCTGTAGAGTCGACGGGTTCCAAAGCAGAGGAGGAGGGTTCGGGGGCGATGGTGTAGGCGAGCGGGAGGTGGGAGCGGAAGAGGTTTTGCTCGACGCAGCAGAGCGAGGCCTCGTGGAGGGCCGTCGGGGTCGTCACAGGACCAGCAGACTCGGCAGAGTCTGCTGCAGCATTGCTAGTGGCCTCTGCTGAAGTCTCTGTGTTCTTGGTGATGATTTGCTGGTTGTTTATCGAGGCCGAGCTTGCGGTTGGCCGGCTGGTCCTGGCCTTGCGGTGCTTGTTGGCTCTGCGCGCGTGCCTGAACGAGAAGGACGAAGAGCCCAGAAACGAGAGCATTTTTCTTGGAGATGCTAGATGCAAGAGAGGTACTAGTTTATAGTTATGGAGAAACTAGGAATAGAGAATAGAGAAATCCAGGGAATATCCGAATTCAGGGAATCCAGGGAATTCAGGAATATATATTGTATTTCAGTGTGGAGTGAGCGCGTGGGCGGCGTGGGCCGACTTGGGTCGCCTATCAAATAATCTTTTCATGCGGAAAAACACAAAAAACCAAAAAAAACACAAAAATAGAAAACTGCGAGTTCAGGACTGAGAAGTGAGCCACTGATCACTGCTGAGTTAGACAGGCTGCTACGATCTGTGTGTGCTTTAGTTGGGCTCTAAATGCCCTCTTGACTTGTTAGCAACTGGTTTCTTCTTGGACTCGTTCTTGGACTCTCGTGGTGCTCGCGAGTGAAACAATGTATGCATGTGCTCAGCGAGGTGGGCTTACCCGGCCGTAGTTCCAGTTTCTTGGCGGGCTTTTTGCGAGTTTTGCGAGTTTGGAGCAAACACCGGGCTGGGAAGCCGAGCAAAGTTTACCCTGCAGTTAAATAGAGTGCGAACCATAAAGCACTGGTTGCGGCTTACTAGGTGGGGAAAAACCAGGATCACTGGATTGATTGATAGTTACAGAGTGGTCTAGCTGGCTGGTTCTGAGGCCAGCACTGAGGCCAGCACTGAGGCCCTGGTTTAGCGCGCATAACAATAAGCCAGAGTACCCAGATCTACACTGCTTGTGTGCTTGTGTGGTACACCCCAGACCAAATACCGATAATATGGATAACATGGGTATAATCAACAGCAGCCACTTGCAACGAGAAGCCAATCTGAAGCAGACGCCGAGTTGGTTCATGAAAGTTCATGCCATGAAACAAGCTAAACAGAGTAAGTCTAATCAGTGATTGATGATTTCAATCTTCAGCCAAAAGATCAAGAAGCACGCACTTGATTGTGGCGCTGGTGGGCTTTTCTTCCCCTGCGCTTTACCGCGGGACAAAGACGAAAAACCCGCGAAAAACCCGGTTGAGCACAAACTTTTTGGGCTTCTTTTTTGGCGGCCTTATCGGCAAACCAGGCCAGGCCAACCAACCAAACAAGAACAACGCCGATATCGCACCCGAATGCGACAAAACCCCCAGGCCAAGTCAGGTAACTAGGTTATTCAGTCACGAGAAAGAAACGTAGATGATTGACTTTCATTCCAGGCCAGGGTGTTTTCGGAATTTCGCTTGCCGGAGCCCTTGTCCAGAACTCCCAGAGAACTCCCAGGGATTGGAACAAGTCCGAGTTTACAGCGAAAAAAATAAATAAATAAATAAATCACGGTACTAAACAACCTGATTGTGGCTGATACCCGACTTCTTGACATCATCGATATTCATTGTATAGATACAAGGTACATGATACAAAAGTAAACTAGTAACTACTCACGCCAGGGCCTTGGTCTTAGGGCCACCACTCACTCCCACTTCCACTTCCACCCTAGGCCGGCCAAACGCCTGCTTCAGTATCGGCCACTCGCACGCGCAGATGCTGGCACTCAGCACCACAAACACACACCCTTGCTGCGCTAGTAGCACCTTGGCATTATCTTCATGCTCCCCCGACGAGGCAAGCAGCCACGCCGTAGGCGCTAGACTCGCAACGGCGCCAAACACCAGTGGTGGAGGCATGCTGGCCACTAGCCAGCCCCACGGCTTCATGTAAACTTGTTGTTGATGCTGATGCTGTTGCTTCTTTTTCACACTCATGCCCTGCTGCTCCTTTGCCAAATCTTCATTCCCAGTATTGACACCGCCCGTGCTCGGCGCAGGCCCGCTAACCGCCCGCCGGTGCCTGGGCGGCGCCCCCAGCACAACGACCGTCTTGACGCCCACCTGCGAACTCGACTCGCTGCTGCTGCTGCGCTCGTGCCGCAGACTACTACTGCCGGTAGTCCTAGCAGTCGTCGCTTCTGTCTTGCTGTTGCCATCAGCAGTACTGACAGCCGCATCAGGTTCAGGGCCCTCCTCTGGTTTGTCGCTCTTGTTCTTGCTGGTTGCCGGCTTTTGCTTGCGGCGGAAAAGCCGAGAAAAGAGCGACACCTTGACTTCTTGCACAGGCACGGCCTCCACCTCCACCACCTCCACCGGCTCTCCTTTCGCTTCTTCATTCACTGGTGACTCCAAGGGATCAATTTCTTCTGGCACACTCACCTCTTCCGGCTCTGGCTCGACTTCCACTGCGGGCATCTCGTTGCGACGCTGTCGGTAGTACTCTTCAATCCACACCAGACTCCATCCAATGCGCTGCGCCATGTTAAACATGCTGGCAAACACCAGACCCCTGACACCCAGGCCCAACAGCCCAGTCAAAACGTACAGGCAAACTGCAAACGTGACACTGAAACCAAGCAGCACTGTGCTTTGCCGTTTAATGTCGCGCGGCAGTGCCACGCTTTGGAAAACGCTTTCGAGCAGCCCATTGACCGCAAGAAACGGCAGGTAGCATGCAGAGACCATGACCAATGAAGAGTCCACGTCCAACCATGCCTTGCCGTACCTGCATGCCATGGGCGCAAAAAACCCAATGTACACCAAGAGGTAAACACAAAGCCTCAGCATGGTGGACAGCACAGTCACGCTCCGCTCCATGTCAACTGGCACCAAATGGCCATTCAACAGCTTGCTGTAGAAATTGCGCACAGCGTCTTGTACCGGCGCAAAGACCAGCTGCGTCACCAGCTTGCCCCAGAATGCAATCAGCACATGCGCACTCTTGTCCTCCGCAGGAAGCAGCATGGACGCAATGTACTTGTCGCTTTCAAGCAACACCTGTTTCAGCACGGACTGCAACCAAATTGCTCTTGCTAGCGTTTTCGTCTCCCTGTCGAAATAAAACTTGGTGCTTGGGTTGGTGTCGGTCCATATACGTTGGGGAACAGTCAGTTCAAACTGGCTCATTTGCGCATCCTTGAGTCCCGCATAGTTGTAGCAAGTGACGAGCACGAGCGAGTACCCCAGCTGGCCCAGTGCAAATGCAATAATGTAGGCATTCTGCTGGTGCCGGCCAAGCGTGATGAATGCAAATGTCAGCAAACACCGAGCCAAACTCGCCAACGATTCAAACGCCACTCGCTTTCTGTATTGCATTTTTAACTGCATGAGCAAAAACGCCGGCTCGCTGAAAAGCTCAATCAACGACGACACTGCATAGACAAGTACTGCCAGCGCCATAGACCTCGAGTCCACATGCAACATTGTCGTCCAGCTGTTCCAATACACGCACCGGTAACTTGCAATTCCCAGCAATGGAACGCCAATGACAAGGGGCAAAAACCCGATATTAACATTCATTTGAATCGTCCCCGAAACAGTATTCTCCACCACCCCGCCTTCAAACCTATACAGGTCGGGCTGCTTCCCGGCCAATGTCTGTCGCTGACTCGCGAGCCGGATGGCTTCTCGTGCAAAATACAAAACAAGCGCCATCGTCACTTCGAGCTGCGCCGCCGCGCCAAAGACATGGGGGCTTACTAGCCTTTGCAAAACGAGATGGTTGAGAGAAATACTGAGCAGTTGGGAGACCGTTTGGCCGAAAACAAACATGCCGGCGGTTTTGACTAAAACGGTTGCCTCTGGACCGCTGGGAATGTTTAGCGAGTGCTCAGAGACGGCAATAGACGGAGTGACCAGAGTAGAGCAGTCAGAGGAGGCCATGCCACTGACCTTGGTGTCAATTGACATGGTAGAGGTACTCGGGGTGCGGCCCAGGGAAAACTCTGTATTCTCGCTGCTGCTCTCTCGGATTATGCTGTGACGGCGCACCAGGTCGTGGTCAGCCAAAAAGCCAGCAGCTTCGTCTGAAGCCCGATGTGCGACCGTGTGGCTTCTGCGGTGTGTGCGCAGTGCTCGACTTGCAGGTAGGTCAGTCGGCGTGAGACAGCCTCTTGTGTAAGTGTTTGAGTGCCTTTTCGCCAAGCTCGTGTCTATCGACAAGTCAATGGGCAAGTCGTACTGGCCTTGCTCAGTATATGTACCATTGTTTTGGACTGGCAGTGGAGGGTACTGGAAATTTCTTCTCAAGGGACTTTTCAACCCTTCATTGTTCATGGCCGGGCCATTGTCGAAAATCGTTTGCAGCGCAGGGGGCACGGCAATTGTGGGGGAAACGGGCATGTAGTTGGTCTTGGGCGCTCCAATGGGCTCAATCAGTATCTGTGAGCTCTTCTTTCGCACAGGTCGTCTGTAAAGAGGAAACGGCGGAATGTGGTAGTAGTCGACGGGTAAAGTGTCGTCGTCAGTGGGAGGCGGCGGCACCGACGAAGGGGCCGTTACCCCATAGGCGTAGGACTTTGAACGGCTATGAGAAGGCGTAAACTCCATGACTTGAATGGACTTGCAGGCAGGAGAAAGAGGAAGAGAAAAATATGGGGAAGCAAGTGTTTAAAGATGCATCTTGCAAATGTAAAGTTGCTGATCTGTAGAGTCTCTAGTCAATCCAGTTTTCTTTAATCAAACGTGAAATGAGCTTTGTTTGCCCTACCAGAGCCTGAGCAATTATAAACGCAGGAAACTGGGGCCGGTTTTGAGAAATGCCCTTCTTGGTCCAACTTGCAGAAATTAAATTCATACCTTGAGCAGACTTTCGACTATCTTGAGAGAAGACCGCCTGGCCGCTTGACGGCGCAATCAACAAGGCTTCCACTTGATAAACACTTTGACTTTAATTGCGAGACGAAATTTAAAATAACGATGGAGTAGGTGGAAAGGTGTTGTTGAAGGTGTAAAAAAATCAAAACACTCTACTTGTTGCATGAAATTGCGGGTCATCGCAGACAGACAAATTATTTCCGACCAACTTGAAAAAGTACCGCAAGCAAGATTTGTAGCCGGATAACTGGAAAGATATCGTGATGCCAAATTTACAGGAAGGTTTGAGGCTAAACTCCAGCATTGTCAGTGAAGGTCGTTTAAAAAAAGGCGGTTGGCAAATTGGTGAAGCCACGATCTACTTACTGTGAGCTAGATGATCTTGCCAAGAAGTGAGGTTTTAGTAGGAGCACCTCGGTTTCAGCAACCCATCAAATAAGGGCATTGCTTTAAGATACATGGAATAGTAGCAAAAAGTTTGCGTTTCTTACTCCGGGATTCTTGGGCGCAGTCATAAAGTCTGGGCCGGGTTGTTGTTGTCGTTGTTGTTCGGCCCGTGAATCAATCTCCGTTCCTATGCTGACTAACACAATGTCAGACGGAGGTAAACCGTTGGTCATGTGACTTCGGTCTTTGCTTTTCAACATCTGGGGTATCCAGAACGTTACTCTTCTTGTTTATTTTGGCTGAAAGCTCATAGTATTCTTTTAAAGAAATAGCAATTACAAACACGAGTTGAAATCCGCGCAAGAAGTCTTGAGGAGTTTAGAAAAGTCCGCTCTTGTAATAAGAAAGAGGCGCTAATATCCGTCGGCGTGCTGCTTGTTGGATAAAGTAAAGTCAACAAATGTCTTGAATATATGAATCTGAAAAAAATATTTAAACTGACAAAAATCTCCTCTCTTTACTGAAAAGCTACAGAATCAACTACTTTTTTGACATTCAATTATTTGATCTTTACCTCAATTTCTTATCAACTTTAACTAACAATGGAATACGCAAGGTAAGCTATGGTTCTCTCCCAGCGAACACTGATAGTATTTTGCTAACAAGTTACAGACTCGGTAACTCTGGACTCAAGATCTCCAAGATCATTTTGGGTTGCATGTCCTATGGCTCTAAGAAGTGGGCTCCTTGGGTCATTGACGACAAGGAAGAAGTCTTCAAAATCATGAAGGCTGCTTACGACGCCGGAATCCGCACTTTTGACACTGCCAACTGCTACTCTGGTGGTTTGTCCGAGGAGTTTATCAAAGCCTTCATTGAGAAGTACGATATTCCCCGTGAAAAGCTTGTCATTATCTCCAAGGCTTTTTGCATCACCGGAACAACAGAACAGTTTTTCGGATTTGAGGACCTCACCTCTGTTGAAAACCTCAATCAGTTTGGTCTCTCTCGGAAGAACCTCCTTGAGAGTGTCAAAAAATCTACTGAGCGTTTGGGAACTTACATTGACCTCCTTTTGATCCACCGCATGGACCCTGATACTCCCAAAACCGAGATTATGTCTACTTTGAACGACATTGTCAAGTCGGGCGACGTCCGCTACATTGGTGCCTCTACCATGAAAGCTTATGAATTTATCCAGTGCCAGCACATTGCCGAAAAGAACGGTTGGGCTCAATTCATTGCCATGGAAAACCGTTACAACCTTTTGTTCCGTGAGGAGGAGCGCGAGATGATTCCTTACTGCAATGAGACTGGTGTTGGCCTTATCCCCTACTCTCCCATTTCTTCTGGCGTCCTTGCCAAACCCTGAGATGCAACGAGTAACCGTTCTGAGACCGACTTTTCCCTTAACTTCTTTGGACTCAAGACTGGCGAGGAGAACAAGCAGATTGTTGGTCGTGTTGAAGCAGTTGCCAAGGCTCGTGGTGTCTCCATGACCACTGTTGCTACTGCTTGGGCTGTCAGCAAGGGCTGCAACCCCATTGTTGGAATCAGCAAGGTCGAGCGTATTACCGATGTTGTCGAAGCCGTCAAATTTAAGCTTACCGACGACGAGGTCAAGTCTCTTGAGGAGCTTTACACTCCCAGACCCGTTCTTGGCGTGTAAAACTCTTAAAGCTTGATGTACCTTAAGGTCCAACTCTTAGCAAAAACTAATATATATATCAAATGGAAGTAATTAAATATTTTATATCTATCTATTAGGATATCCTTGCGTTCGAGTTTGAAGCGTAGAGCCTAGTTGAGGAATTTGTTACAGTTTGACAAGATGACATCTTGGTTTTCATCACACAGTGTATTATTCTGGGTATCTACTTGCGTAACCAACGGATCTGATATTTTCACTACGCACTCAGTCCTGGATTTTGACTTTGACCAATTTGCTATCGTGTGCTGCCCTTTGGAACATCGATTTCATGATAGTCAATGGTCATGTTTCCATCCCTATGCTAGAATTGTGAGCCGTGCAGCAGCGAGACTAAAAAACGACAATTATCTCAATTCTCGAACTTTCAGTAATCAAAATTCCATCGACAAGTTCTCCAGAAAGTTTTGTTTCAACGATTCGCAGTTGTTGAGCTGGGGAAGCCGGCATTACTTCTCCCAGCTTACTTCATTTTGGCAGACAAAAAATACGAAGAAAACACGAAGAACTACCTACCTGACTAAGGCCAGTCTGAATCAGGAAAATTAGGAAACTACTTAGAGAACCTTTATGATTTAAACCGATCTAAATCCCTCCACTCCTGAATACTTTTGTCAAATATACAATCTTGTACATTGGAAATAATGGCATCTCGACCTTTAGGTATGAACACCTTGAGGTGGACAGCGCATCGACTAACTTTACAGGCCTCTTGGAATCATACTCGAGTGTTCGACACGTCCTCAACATTTACCCCGGCGTAGCGTTCTCCGGAAAGTATACACACAAGACCAAGAAGTTTACCGGCAACACCGCAGTTGGAATAGTCTATGGCGCTTTGCGAAAGGTCATTTCTCAGCACCCGTCGCTGGCGTTCACACTGCAGGGACTAGAGGACGACAACCACGCTTTTGAATGGGCCAAGGAAATCGATTTGAAGAAGCAGGTTGTTATTGAGGAGGAGCTGACGCCAGAACAAGAGAATGATGAAGTTGTTACGAAGAGATTGTCCAAGATGTTTGAAGATGTCGACACTATTCCTCCATGGCGGGTCATTGTGATCCCTGCTGGAAACGAGTTGTACGTGACGTTTGCCTTCCACCATGCCATTGGAGATGGAACGACAGGCAAGGTGTTTCTTCAAGACTTTGGTCATGCTCTGAACTCTACGGAATCGACAGACGATAGCATTGTCAAGGTTTCTTGTAAGACTTTCCCACCTTCTCTGGAAACGGCCTTGAAAATGCCCATGGGTATTTTTTTCATGCTCAAGCTCTTGGCCAGAGAAGTTGGAATCCTCAGCAAACCCCAGGGTCAATGGGTAGGCAAACCACTTACTTACAATAAAGAAAAGTTTCCCTTGCAAACTGTCATGAAGCGCGTTGTTATTGACTCTGACACAGTCAAGATCTTTTTGGCAGAATGCAAGAAAAAAGGAGCCCGCCTCGTTGCTCTTGTGGATGCCATTTGCGTTGTTTCTGCCGACCAGGTGCTTGGGCCCGAGCACAAGGCTCTGTCGTCATCTATTCCACGCAACCTGCGACCGCTGATGGACAGTGTTGGCGCCAACGATATGGGAGTGCATGTCGCAAGTGTTGATTTCCACACAGAGCGCGCGACCTTGGACAAGATTGGTACAAACCCCGTTGACAAAATATGGGCAGTCTGTGAAAGCTACTCCAAGGACATCACTGACGCATTGAATCTCAAAAACTACAACTTGAACGCTGGTCTTTTAAAGTACGTTGGCAAAGTACGTGAATACATCTTAAAGCGTCTCGAAAGCTCTGAGCGATGCTCAATTGAGCACTCTTGCGTGCTCATGGATTCCCATGCTGACGAGGGTGACTGGTCTCTTGATAACGTGTGGTTCTCGCAGTGCGCTAGTCCAACGGGCGCCGTCATTGGAATCAGCTCTTCGGGATTCAAGAACGGCAACTTGAACTTGCTTTTTTCATACAGCCACGACATTGTGAGCCCTGAAATCATGGAGCAGGTTCTGTCGCACTATGCGGACAATGTCAACAGTCTCGTTGAGAGCTTGACAAAATAGATTTAGTTGCCACTAGTAGGAACCCTGCTATTGACCTCGTGTGGTTTTATTTTCACTCTGTAGTTGTAATAATTAATGTTTAATACCTCAATCCCCTATGTTGATGATGTGATGGTTGGTCTTTGTTCGCAGAATTTCGCACCCATCAAGTTCTTGAAAGCCTAAAGCCAAGTCGGTCAACAAAAGACTTTTGCCTTATCCACCGGATCTGTCTATCGGAAATGATTTTATTTTTTCTCTTCCCGATCTGACTGCAAACATGAGCGACAAGACCGTTGTCTGAATTAAATTGCAGAGCTGGCAGTCTTGTGAAACTCACCCTGGCCCCTGGCGGGCCGGCTATTCTTTACATTTAATTGAAACAGTGGGCAGTTTGCATAAAACACAACCGACATCCCAACCGTGTCTCGTAGATAAACTATATCATTGATTCAAAAAGCAGGAACGGATTAGATTTTTTTCTGAAACTTGTCGAAGACGTGATTCAGGGTGTTCATTTCTTTGTAGTAAAGTGAAGTTTGGGATCGATACGAGAATCCAAGTAGCTTTGGAACTTTCTCGGGAGCGGGAAGAAAGTTCATGCACGTCAGGTAATCTTTAACGAAGGCCCTGGTTTCAGGCACGCAAATCTTCTTCAAACAATACAAACGCGCCTTGTATTTTTTTTTCTCCCTCCGGTCTCCAATGACTGCGGGTTTCAGGATCAGCAGGCAATAAAGGGAAAAGCCAATCCCACAAAGACTTGTGATTTGTTGCCTCAGCACGACTTATCGGAGCATGGGGAACAACGGAGATCAAGCATGAAGCTGAATATATAACCATCCGAGTCTGCTCTCAAAGAGTCGTGCAACTTGTCCGTCTCAAGAACAAGACCCATCTACTATTTGCAATATGCTTACCAGTCTAAGAACAAAGTACCTGACTCCTGGCTCCAAAACCAAGTTCAAAGAGAACCCACGATCCCGCAAGCTCGGCTACCTTGAGCGCTACATCTGCGCCGCCCACGACGTCAAGGTCTACAATGGAGTCGTCATCACTGGAGAGTTTACAGCTTCAAACAGTTCTACAAAGCTGGGCAAGAAGGAGCTGTACCCTGCCCTCAAAGAAGTCATTCTAAACCACCCGTCGCTGACCGTTGCCATCAAGAACCCCTCGACCCTGGCGCCCTACTTTGAGATCCCAGACCGCATCGATCTCGACGAGCATGTGCGCTTCTTTGACACGCCCAAGAACGAGCAGGAGAGACTCCAGGTCTACTCGGACCACCTTTCGAAAAAGTTTGAGAACGTTGACGCCCGTCCTCCTTGGCGAGTCTTTGTGTTGCCAATGATCGACGACCGTGGCACGAGTCCCAACAGTTTGCCAAACGACAGTATGGCGACCATTGCAACGGAGACAGTACGCTACGAGATTGCTCTGGCATTTCATCACACCATTGGAGATGGTCTTTCAGGCACGATATTCCTTTCCTCGCTCCAAGAGGCGCTGAATAGAGTGGTAGCTGACGACGAACAAGAGTCACAAGACACACGCTATGTTACGCTACCAGAGAACACCAAACTGCCTCTTAGCATTGAAAAGGCACTCAAGCTGCCATTGTCTGTAAAGTTCCTTGGTGTGAGTGTCTTGGAGGAATTTGGCTTTTTGGACATTAACAAGGGCTGCTGGACAGGTCCAAACATTCCCAAGGACGTGGGCGCCCCCGACTTTGTGGACTTGCGCACAAAATTACAGCGTCAATGGATTTCCAAGGAAAACGTGGCAAAGCTGCTCAAGGAATGCCGAAGCCATGGAACTTCAGTCACTTGCATGATCTCTATTATTGCATTGGCCGCCCTTTCGCGAGCGCTACCTGCATCTCACGTCAAAGTCGACAATGGTGATTGTGGTGGATTGGATCAAAACGGAAACGAGTTTTCAAGGCTCCGCGTAGCCCTTGCTCGCAACCTCCGTCCTAACGCTGCAGAGGAAATGGGTATTACCAGAGACACCATGGGCAACTTTGTGTGCACGCACGACATGCACTTGGACAGAAAGGCCCTGACAACAAGCGACAAGTCCGAGGACGCCTACTCACAGGACTTGGACCTCTTGTGGTCTTCCGCAGTCAAGCTCAAGGCCGATCTCAACAAGTTTGTTGCCAACGGCACCAAGGACCTGAACCCGGGGCTCTTACGCTACGCTGGAAACATTCGCAAGTACTTTTCACAAAAGGCCGGCCGCCCGCGTCTTCACTCCTTGGACGTCTCAAGTCTGTTGTCGCACAAGCCCAGCACGCCTAAGGACTGTGCTTGGCAGGTGTCAAACTTGGGCTTTAGTCAAAGTGTCTTGACTGAAGGTGCGCCCATCAACCTTAGTACTGTGTCTTACCAAGGCGATGCACTGTGCCTCAGTTGGGCATGGTGCGAGATGAACGTGACTACGGAAATAATTGAAAAGCTTATGAAGGGAGTTGCCACTTACGTGGATCTCATTGTCGGTCAGTCTGCATAATGTTAAGTGTTAGAAAAAAAAAAAACAAAAAAAAAACAAAAAAAAAAAAAAACACCATGTCACTAGGTTATATTAATGTTTATTCGACTAATAAATAAAAATCGACATTTATTTTTAGATAAACTGTCTCCTTTCCTTTTAGTTCTTGCAAAAGTTTCTGTATGTCGCACCTACCAAGGTACCAACTGCAGTGCCAATGTAGCTGCCCGTCAGGATTGTGATGGGCCATTGCTGCCAGGGACGGTCCCAGTCAAGGGGGATGGGGATGGCGCCTAGCCAAGCGCCAAACCAGGCGCCGACGGACGCGCCGTAGACACCATTGAGCGGGAGTTTGACAGAGATGATGTCAATCCAGGTCTCAGAGTCGAGGTTGTAGACGTAGACCAATGGCTGGACAGAGAGCACGGAAATGTGAACAGCGCACAAGAAGGTTTCGTAAATGTAGCTCGAGGCCGGCGCGCCAAAGAGAATGAGCAGGCCAAAGACGAGCACGCTCATAATCAAACTGAGGATGGTAGCCAACAGAGCAGTAGAGAAGCTTGACGTGATGGACATTTCAATCTTCTTGCGCTTGACAGTGCCGTTGCCGCCAGCTTCCTTGCTGAGGCGTTTGTGGTGGACCTGGGTCAGCTCGGCGTCAAGACCGCCCGACATGCAGTACCAAAACTGGATCAAAATGATGACTGGCAGTGTTTGGGTCATGGAGCGCACCGGGTCGTCGAGCAGCGAGCTCTTGAACAGAGCGATGTAAACAAATGACAAGAGGACTAAACTGTATAGCGCCGCGTAGTGAAAGTTTTGATGCACATGCTTGTTGCCAGAGGACGACTTCGTAGAAAGGCTGGGCGAAGGGGTCTGAGGAGGGGGAATCGGAGACTCAATCGATGAAGAAGCCGTAGTCGTCGACTCAATCTGGGAAGGAGCTGCTGCAGACGCACTGATCTTGACACCGGTCGACTCGGCAGTGTTCAAACCCACCTGTGACTTCTTGCTGGCCACGGCCTTGCCAGCCGAGCTTGCGTTTCGTTTGCCCATTTAGCTGTACTTATACCACTGTCAAACTGAGAGAAGAACAGATTCACAATTTTCCATAAAAAATGAGAGCGATTGTGGGGTGTTCGATAAAGGGCGGGGGGCTCTATTTGTTGCAGAGTGTGATGTCCAATCAGTCAGACAGACAAGGTGTATTGCACTGGACAGCTTGGGAGTGAAAAAAAAAAAAAAAAAAAAAAAAAATTAACCTCTGGACAACACAAAAAAAAAATTCAAACAAGAAAATGACCGTAGACCGAAATCGATATTTGAAAGCGATCATAATAACATAGGATATCTGAAAGTAAGGACACTATCACATAAAATATGGGCCTGGCTAATTCTATTGCTATGTGAGCCGCTATTGTCGCACACCTTGACATCCTAACGACCCTAGAGTTTTACAAACCTTCACCGATTGTACAACTGTAAAAAATCATGAAGCTCATTAAAGTAATGCTATATAAATAAATACACATTCTAGCTAGCTAGCCAACTAGCTTGCAGTAGCAGCAGCCTTGCGTTCAAGGCTTTGCTTACCTTCCTCAATCATCTTTTCCAGGCTGGCCATTTTACCCTTAAGAGACCCGCTTTGGAGTTCGAGCAGCATCATACCTCTAAGCGCCACAAGCGTATCCTGGATTTGGGCTGGACTGGACGCTGAGTTCTTGTCCTTGTCCTTATCCTCCTCTGTGCTTTTGGGAAGTGGCGGGACTGGGGCCAACTGCCCTTGGGGGCTGCGTCGGAAGGCCTTTTTGGGGGCAAAGGACTTGTCGAGCTTTTCACCCAACCGCCGAATGTACGAGACGTAGGAGGGGGTATTGTCCGTGCCCGTGGGGATGAGGGTGGCGCGGACCTTGTGGCCGTTCAAGCGCACGTAGCCGTCGCGCATAATGGGGCTGGCAAAGTCTAAATCGGTAATAGTCAAAATGTAGTCTCCAAACCGTGTGGGCATGACGCCGTTCTTGGGGAGGAATGGTTCATTGCGGTTGGTGGTAGGAACGGTGCGTGCCTTGTCCAAGTCCAGTGCGCGGTTAAACATGACGGTGAGGTCGTCGGGGAGACCCAAGCTGCTGTGCTTTTTTCTACGCAGTTGCTCTCGCTCCCATTCAAAGTCACTGTCCAGGGACTTGTCCAAGTCGCGCACAAAACGAGGTTTGCTGTTGCCCAGCATGCAGTGTTTAATGGCTCCGAAAAGGGGAAGGTAATGGCCAGACTCGCCGTAGCAGAGGAGGTCTTGGACATAGAAATTGCTGACGCGCTTGTTGCCCTCGAGCCTCTTTTTGGAGTTAAACACGGCCTCTGCTTGCGGGTCGTTGCAGACCTCGTCGTAGTAGTATGATGGCGGGTGGCGGCCAGTCTCAATGAGAAAAGAGTAGCAGGGGACGTAAATGTCCTGGTGCATGTCCACCATGTAGTTTTCGCACTCGGGGTTGCCACAGCCGTCAATGCAGTCTTCCTCTTCTTCAAAGACAGACTCAGCGCCGTCGATTTCTGTACGAGCCAGCCGTGACTTTCCAACCGCAGCATCTGCAGCATTATTTGACTCCTCATTGGTCTCCAAAGTGGCGGCGTCGGTAGACTCTGAGACCATGGGCAAGTGGCCATTAATAACACGGGAGTAGTACGCCAGCATACGGTAGAACCGGTAAGTCAGTTCCTTGTGGCCCAGTATACTCAGTGCTTTATCCTTTTCCCCCAGTCTGCAAAATAGCACTTGGGCGCCCATGGACCGTAGTTGCACTCTGAGCAGCGGGCTGGTCTGTAACTCGGGGTCCAGAAAGCTGATGCCACTATTTTTCAAAACGTTCGCCATCCGATGCCAGTCCAGGCCGTCGACTAGCCGGCTCACGTCTTCAATGATCTCTGCGTCGCTCATGTCCATGGGGATATAGAGCGACAGCCGCAGTTGCTGTTCCTCGGGGCTCATTTCTTGCTGCAGCTGGGCGCGCTGGATGGCCTTGACGGCAAAGGACTGCCCTCGCGTCGTCGACTTGCTGACTTTGGGGCGCGGCTTCCCCATTATGCTAAAGCAGGCGTGTTTGTTTGCTGATACCTAGGACTCGCTAGCCTTGCTGGTCTTGTCTGGATGGTCGGAGGAGTTGTACCTAGGTCCTAGGTCCTAGCCTTACAAACGCTGCAATCACGTGCCTCGGATGGTTGTGGGTTACCAGGAAGTTTGCGCACAGTCGCGGCCCCAGGCAAGACAGCACCGAGGCCTTCCACAAGGGCAGCATGAGACTCTGGGCTGCAACCGGCAAGGCGCTGGACTGCGCTACTTAGCGGCCGCGTTGGAGCAGCTAGAATTGAGCTTAATTGAACGGTTGTTCCGAGTTCTCGGGGGCGTTGCTGGAATTCCTTCTGTGAGACCTGCTTTAATGCTTGCGAGTCCATTGGCCGGCGTTGCCACGGACCGAGTTGGGCCTTCTACGTAGCAGCAACGTACACAACTACGAGTCTACGACACTCTCTGCCATTCCCACGGCCCTGCCCTACCTCACGGCCTGTACCATCCCTCTAACCCAGGCCCTGCTCGGTGCTTTCTGCGATTTCTGTGCTTTTTTTGGCGCTGAAAATTTCTCGCTGTGGCGGTTGCGGCCGCTTCCTAATCGGGCAATGTAATCAACCAGCAAAAGGCCACGCTCGCCCAACGTCGGAACCTTCATAAAAATTTTGATTTACCCTAGCCCTCGATAAAAAATTTTCCTGAGAAAAAAAAAAAAATGCTACTCATTTAAAAAACCTGATTCCTCTTTTTCCTCTCTTTTTTTTTTTTTTTTTCTCTTCATATTTATATCAAATCCCTACATCACACAAAATGGCCGCCAAAGAAGCCCAAGGGTCTATGAAGGTCTTGGAGGAACTTTTCTCCAGCCTCAAGGTTGCTTCCTCTGACGAGGAGCGCACCAGCGCTGCCACTTCTCTCGCTTCTTTTGTCAACGGCCCCATTGAAGAGCACGACGCCCCTGTCAAGTTCTTCAAGGACCTCAAGGCCGCTATCAACGACAAGAAGGACGCCACTCTCAAGCAGAACGCTCTGGAGGCCGTCTCCTACATTGCTTCTTCCAAGGACTACTCCTCTGCCGTCGAGCCCTACGTTGTTGCTCTCGCCGCCGATGTCCTCGAGAAGGCTGGTGACAAGCAGATCCCTGTCCGCACTGCCGCTACCAAGGCCATCAAGGCCATTGCCACCAACATCTCTCCCCGCGCCGTCAAGGCCTTGCTCCCTGCCCTCCTTGACCGCACCGCCAAGGCTTCCAAGTGGACCGAGAAGGTTGCTGCTTTGGAGTCCATCTCCATCTTGGTCGATGTTGCCCGTGACCCCATTGCCCTCCGCATGCCTGAGTTGATTCCCGTCCTCTCCGAGGCCATGTGGGACACCAAGCCCGAGGTCAAGAAGGCTGCCACTGCCACCATTACCCACTCCACTGACACCATCGACAACAAGGATATCGTCAAGTTCATTCCTGCCCTTATCAAGTGTATCTCTGCTCCCCAGGAGGTCCCCGAGACTGTCCACTTGCTTGGTGCCACCACCTTTGTTGCCGAGGTCACCACTGCCACTCTCTCCATCATGGTTCCTTTGCTTTCTCGTGGTCTTGCTGAGCGTGACACCTCCATCAAGCGTAAGGCTGCTGTCATTGCTGACAACATGTGTAAGCTTGTCGACGATCCCCAGATTGTTGCTCCTTTCTTGCCTAAGCTTTACCCTGCCCTTAAGACCAACTACACCAACATTGCTGACCCCGAGGCTCGTGATGTCACCCTCCGTGCCGTCAACACCTTGAAGCGTGTCGGTGAGATTGGTTCTGACGACAAGATCCCTGAGGTCTCCACTGCCGGTGACACCTCTGTCAACCTTGCCATCGTCAAGGACCTCCTCAAGGACAAGAAGGTCGACGCCAAGTTTGACGCTGTTGTTGAGTACATTGCTGCTATTGCCGGTGACCTCATTGACGAGCGTCTTACCCACGAGGCTGACTGGGCTGAGACTCTTACCCGTTTCTTCACTGTCTTCCTCCACGAGAAGGAGTCCCGTGAGGTTATTGAGGCTATTCGCCGCAAGGCCATTGCCAACATCCCTGGTGCTACCAGCTTTGAGGAGGAGGACGACGAGGGTGAGGACCTCTGTAACTGTGAGTTCTCTCTTGCCTACGGTGCCAAGATTCTTTTGAACAGAACCCAGCTCCGCCTCAAGCGTGCCCGTCGCTACGGTCTCTGTGGTCCCAACGGTGCTGGTAAGTCCACTCTTATGAGAGCCATTGCCAACGGTCAGGTCGACGGTTTCCCCACCCAGGAAGAGTGTAAGACTGTCTACGTCGAGCACGACATTGACGGTACTCACGCTGACGTTAACG
Source organism: Geotrichum cucujoidarum (assembly GCA_030566025.1). NCBI lineage: Eukaryota > Fungi > Ascomycota > Dipodascomycetes > Dipodascales > Dipodascaceae > Geotrichum > Geotrichum cucujoidarum. The sequence goes on along the minus strand of JAJMHN010000050.1, from coordinate 77,985 downwards.
TTGTTGACTACGTCCTTGCCACTGCTGGTGCCATTGGTACTCCCGAGGAGATCAAGAAGACTCTCCTTGAGTTCAACTTCACTGAGGAGATGATTTCCATGCCCATTTCTTCCCTTTCTGGTGGTTGGAAGATGAAGCTCGCTCTTGCTACTGCTGTCCTCCGTAAGGCTGACATTCTCTTGCTTGATGAGCCTACCAACCATTTGGATACCGTCAACGTTGCTTGGTTGGTTAACTACCTTAACACCTGTAACATTACTTCCATCATTGTCTCCCACGACTCCGGTTTCCTCGACAAGGTCTGCCAGTACATTATCCACTACGAGCGCTTCAAGCTTAGAAAGTACAAGGGTAACCTTTCTGAGTTCGTCAAGAAGGTTCCTGCTGCCAAGTCCTACTACGAGCTTGGTGCCTCTGAGGTTGAGTTCACCTTCCCCGAGCCTGGTTTCCTCGAGGGTGTCAAGACCAAGCAGAAGGCCATTGTCAAGGTCCAGAACGTTACCTTCCAGTACCCTGGTACCAGCAAGCCCCAGATCACCGGCATCAACTTCCAGTGCTCCCTTTCTTCCCGTATTGCCGTCATTGGTCCCAACGGTGCTGGTAAGTCCACTCTTATCAACGTCTTGACTGGTGAGTTGCTCCCTACCGAGGGTGAAGTCTACGTCCACGAGAACTGTCGTATTGCTTACATTAAGCAGCACGCTTTCGCTCACATTGATAACCACCTTGACTCTACTCCTTCCGAGTACATTCAGTGGCGTTTCCAGACTGGTGAGGACCGTGAGACCATGGACCGTGCCAACAGACAGATCAACGAGGAGGACGAGAACTCCATGAACAAGATCTACAGAATCGAGGGCACCATGCGTCGTGTTGCTGAGGTTCACGCCAGAAGAAAGTTCAAGAACTCTTACGAGTACGAGTGCTCCTTCTTGCTCGGTGACAACATTGGTCTCAAGTCTGAGAAGTGGACTCCCATGGGTTCCGTTGACAACGCCTGGATTCCCCGTTCTGAGCTCATTGAGTCTCACGCCAAGATGGTTGCTGAGGTTGATATGAAGGAGGCCCTTGCCTCTGGTCAGTTCCGTCCCCTTACCAGAAAGGAGATTGAGGGTCACTGCCAGATGTTGGGTCTTGAGCCTGAGCTTGTTTCTCACTCCCGTATCCGCGGTCTTTCTGGTGGTCAGAAGGTCAAGCTTGTCCTTGCTGCCTGTACTTGGCAGAGACCCCATCTTATCGTTCTTGATGAGCCTACCAACTATTTGGACAGAGACTCTCTTGGAGCTCTTTCCAAGGCTCTTAAGACTTTTGCCGGTGGTATTGTTATCATTACCCACTCTGCTGAGTTCACCAAGGACTTGACTGAGGAAGTCTGGGCCGTTCTTGACGGTAAGATGACTCCCTCCGGTCACAACTGGGTTTCCGGCCAAGGTTCCGGCCCCCGTCTTGACCAGAAGGAGGATGAGGAAGACAAGTTCGATGCTTTCGGTAACAAGATTGTTGCCCCCAAGAAGGCTAAGAAGCTTACTGCCGCTGAGTTGAGAAAGAAGAAGAAGGAGCGCATGAAGAAGAAGAAGGAGATGGGTGATGCCTATGTCTCTTCTGATGAGGAGTTGTAAACAGCTGTTTGACTTTTTGTACTCTTTGTTTTTTAGGATAGATCAACATAAAAATGAATATTAAAATATTATTATAATTTCCAAATTAAAAGTCTTTGAATAAAGGCCAGCTCTCACATATAGATCTTTAAAAATGTGGAGAATCAAACTTTGGAATCAGCTCAGGACCACCTATATCAAAGCTGAGCCTGTTGTGGAGCCGCGTGCAATGGCCAAAAACAAGATACGGACTAAATACTTCCAATCTTGCCTTTAACCAGTTGGATTAATTCTTTTTCTTCTTCCCACAAATCATGATCAACTCTTTTTTTTCTTCTACCTAGCATTCATTTTCCTTACTTTGCATTTTACTCTCACTACTTCGTCACAATTCTAGCTGCGATCATTTTTCTTTCATTATTAGTTGCTTTTAAATTCTAATGGCAACCTGCACTGCAATGACTTCGATAGAGCCTTCACGAAACGACACCATTCACAAACCAGCCGACGCCTACAAACATGTCACGACAGACTTTGAAGCCGAGCTTCTGCAGTGGCAAGCAATTGCACGCCACCTAGAAGCCACGAAACCCTCGACGCCCTCACCCATGGAGGAGCAATTCCACAGCTTGGCGGTAGATGCCGTTTCGCTGTTGATATCTAAACGACAAAACAGAATACTGATTGCCGTCGGTGGCACGCCTGGCTCTGGTAAGACTAGCCTGGCAGTCCGCGTTACTGATATATTGAACCAAGCGTACAATGCTGTTGTGTCAAGCTACCAGGGTCGTTCCAACACAGGGCTAGACCGGGACGAGATTGTACAATCGCAGGCAGATGCATCTGATAAAAGCACTACCAGCGGCAAGCCAGGCAACACCAGTGAAAGAGAGCACATTGATTCGACAGAAGAAAACAAGCTCGCCAAACAAGCTGCAACCGACGAAGAAGAACGCCATTCTACCAGCACTCGTTTCGCTTCTTCTGTCCCCATGGATGGATACCATTACACACGCAAACAGCTGGACGCCTTCGACGACCCAGAGCAGGCGCACGCCCGCCGTGGAGCCCACTGGACGTTTGATGCCGAAGGAGTAGTTGCCATGGCTCAAACGATCCATGATTCTGCTACAGGGCCTAGCAACACCAAAACGCTTTACTTCCCCGCGTTTGATCATGCTCTTAAGGACCCACAGCCCGAAGAAGTTGTGGTTTCGCCATGCACTCGGATAGTGATACTAGAAGGTCTTTACACCCTACTGAAGGTCGACCCCTGGACGCGCATAGCTGGCCTGGCTGACCTTACTTGGTGTATGCAAGTGCCGCTCGATGTGACGAGGTTGCGACTGGCCCGTCGCCACCTGGCTGCCGGCATAGTCTCAGATCTGGACGCTGGCTTTGAGCGTGTTGACAAGAACGATGCCGTCAATGCAGAATTAATCATGGCCAACTCTGTGCCTGCTGACCGCAACGTTGATAGCATCCACGATGAATCCATGGCGACGTGACAAGATCCATATCATGTTTTTTTTTTTTTATTTATTATTATTTTTATCATCATTATAGATTTCTGCCAAAAGTCCCTCAGATATAGAGCGAAATGAATCTAACACCATTACTTGAAGTATAATTCAAGACCAGATCTGCTATTGCACTACATCATAGGCTACATGTGAGCAGCTGCGGGTGTACTGATTCATGCCAACGTCTTCAGTACAGACTCTACACTGGGAGCATGTGTCAGCGGGTTGTGCCGCCATAGCCAACATGCCTCAAACCCACTGCGTTTTCTCTACCTCGCAGCCTGTGCTTGATCCCGTCATGAGCCGACCATGAACCTTTGAAGGGGCGCCCGAAGACGAGGCGAGTTCCGGCTCTCAAATGGCGCCGTTTCCATTGGCAAGCCCCAATCTCAGCCGCGCGCTTCTTAGCTAACTGTCAAGCCACGCGCTGACTAAAAAGCGCATGGGGGAAGTGAATTTTAGACAGACCAATAAACCTCGGATTTTTTTTCTTCTTCTCTTTTTTTTCTGTAGTTTGAAATTTGCTTTTCAAACAGTTCTGACGATATCAAGAGAGTGCTCGGTTCATTCTCTGCGGACACTTTGGACTGACAAGCCAGACACAACGATTTGACGGTTGTTCTTTTTGCATAGAAAAAAGCCAAGCACGGGACCGTAATACTAATACCTCAACACATGCGCACTGACTTCTTGCTTCTGTAATTTTCAAGCTTTCTTCGATCATTTGCCCTTTTTGCTCAGCAACTTTTTTTTTGCATATATAACTGGGCTTTTCCGCCAGTGACCTTCTTCTTCTTCTTCATCAGCTACATTTACGTTTCTTCGACTAAAAAAAAAAAAGATGACGGACAGCGGGAGTAGTAAGGCGCACAGACGCACAAACACAGACGAAAGTTCTTCGCTCCTAATAGATTCGAATTCCTCGTCTAGAAAGTATGCCGCCACAGGATCGACGACAGATTCTTCGCCCCATCTCGCCCAGCCCAAGCCCACCCGCCCAGCCTATTTTCGACAAATCTCGGGCAATGTGGGCGGCGAGCCCAGCAACCCCAGCATTGCGTCAACACCTCGCAGGGGTCTTTCGCCCGCTTCCACCACAATTGTGGTGCCTGAACGGGGGAAGCTCAAGCCCAAAGCCAAGTCGTACTGGGGGTATTATCTTCCAGCACTCGAGTGGATTCCCCAGTACAAGGCTGAGTATCTCCCTGGCGACATTGCAGCTGGTCTTACCCTGGCATCCTTTCAAATCCCCGTGAGCATGTCGTACGCAACATCGCTGGCGCACGTTTCTACCATCTCTGGACTTTATGGCTTGGTTGTGCCGACTTTTGTCTACGCGTTGATGGGCACTGTGCCCACCATGGTCGTTGGACCTGAGGCGGCCATCTCACTAGTCGTGGGCCAGTCTGTGTCGCCTTACCTCCATAGCGACACAATCTCTCCCGATGCAGTATCTGGACTTATGGCTGGGTCTGGCGGTGCCGTGCTGCTAATTGGTGGCCTGCTGCGTTTTGGTTTCTTGGACAGCGTGCTGTCGCGGGCCCTCTTGCGCGGTTTTATCTCGGGCGTCGGCGTCGTCATGGTTGTTGAGCAGCTCCCAAGCGAATTAGGACTTGTTGAGAAAATGCACTCTGAGATTGGATCGCATAGCAGCGTCGTTGGAAAGCTATCGTTCTTGTTTCGCCATGTCAGTGAAATGCATCGTCTTACGTTTATTTTCGGTTTCACTGCTATTTTCTCAATTATTGCATTGCGCTTGTTCAAGGCCAACAATATCCACAGGTGGAAGAAGATTATCTTCTTGCCAGAGATTTTGCTTGTTGTCATTGTCTCTACCATCATTACAAACATTTTTGATTTTGATGAAAGTGGACTCGAGGTCATTGGCCAAATCAACCCTGGAAATGTCAAGGTCCAGTTCCCCATTAATGGTGGCAACTATGCAGTATTTAAGTCTACTTTTTCTTCTGCATTCTTTTGTGCGATTTTAGGTTTCTTTGAATCCACCATTGCGTCCAAGTCTATTGCTGCCTCCATGAACTTGTCCATTTCCACAAACCGTGAGCTTGTGGCACTGGGATTTGCAAACATGATGGGATCGCTTGTCCGTGCCTTGCCTTCCTTTGGTGGATACGGCAGATCCAAGATCAACACCCTTTCTGGAGCCCGCACGCAGTTCTCGGGCTTTGTATTGTGCGGTGTTACCGTGTTGGCTATTGCATTTCTCATGCCCTACTTTTACTACCTTCCCAAGTGTGTCCTTTCTGCCGTTATTTCTGTCATTGGACTGTCTCTCATTGAGGAGGCACCCAAAGATATCAAGTTTTACTGGCAAGTTGGGGGATATGAAGACCTGTTCACACTCTTCCTTACTCTTGGCTGCACAATTTTCTTTTCCGTTGAAGCAGGAATCGCAGTTGGTGTGGGATTCTCGCTCATTCGTGTCATTCATCACGCTACCCGGCCCCGCATTCAAATCCTGGGTAGAGTTCCCGGCACCAATATCTTTGAGGATGCTGACCGTGTGCAGCAGGATAGATTGGAGGAGATTGAGGGTTGCTTGATTGTCAAGATCCCAGAACCCTTGACCTTTGCCAACACCGGCGACTTGCGCAACCGTCTCCGTCGTTTTGAAGTCTATGGAACCATGCGTGTCCATCCTTCCTACCCACGAATCCGCGAGGAGGAAATGACCAAGCATCTCATTATCGACTTGCACGGCATGACTGAGTGCGACTCGAGTGCCGTCCAAATCCTAGTGGAACTTGTGCACTCGTACGTGCGCGAGCGCCACATCCCCGTTTTGCTCACGAGAATGCCCAATAGCAAGTCTGTGCGCAAACGGTTTGAGCTGGCTGGCATTACTGGAATGGTGACCAAGAGAAACACGATGGGCAACGGCTCGCCGGATGTAAATACTTCAGACGATATTTTCTTCCGAAGCATCGATGAGGCCTTGAAGTACGTTGACAGCCAGCCTGGATTGTCTCAAGAGCGAGTCTAATAATAATAGTTGCATTGGTGTCTACCAGCTCACTCTCTTTTAATTACCAAAAACAATTCCAGCATTTAGTTATAACTCGATCTTATTTGACATATCTTTTTTAAACATTTGAATACACGATTATAGACTACACGACGTTGTGGAAAAAGCTGCGGCCCTTCTCGATACCCTTCTTGACAATGGCAGCAACCTCATCAGGATCGCTTGTGATCTTGGTCAAGTTCTCGTAACCAGTGGCAGTGATGAGGACATCGTCCTCAATACGGACACCGCCAACAGCCATGTACTTGTCCAAGACCTCCTTGTTGATGTACTTGTTCTGGTCGGGGTTCTTGAAGTAAGACTCAAGCAGGAAGTTGTTGAAGTAGCAACCGGGCTCGACGGTGACGTAGTAGCCCTCCTTGAGCTCGCGGCGGAGCCGGAGGTATCTGAACATGACGTCGGGGTCAGAGTAGTTGGGGCGGCCGGCGACATCGTGAGTGTCCATACCAAGCATGTGGCCCAAGCCGTGGGGGAAGAAGGCAACAGAAACTCTCGACTTGAAGATCTCCTCAGCAGTACCATTGTGGAAAATGCCCAACTTGAGGAAGCGCTCAATCAAGATCTTGTGGCCAAGCTCGTGCAACGAGTCCCAAGAAACGCCAGGGGCACAGCCCTCCATGGTCTGCTTGTGCATGTCCTGGACGGTCTCGTAAATCTCACGCGACTCCTTGGTCCACTCGCCACTGATGGGGAAGGTTCTGGTAACGTCAGAAGCATACGACTGCCACTCGGCGCCAGCGTCAATAAGCACGAGCTGCTTGCCGTCAAGGGGCTGATCGTTTCTGACGTAGTGCAAAGTACCGCAATCAGTACCAGAGCAGCAGATAGGGTCGTAAGCCTGGAACTTGGAGCCCTGGCGCATGGCGTGGTAAACAAACTCGGCGTGGATGTGGCCTTCGTTGGTCTCTATTGGCAAAGCGCTCATGACAGCGGTGTGGGAGTTGTCAGTGATCTCAGCAGCCTTGCGGAGCAGAGTGATCTCGTAGGCGTCCTTGGTCGAACGGGCCTCATCCAAGGCTTCTCTAAGCTTGGGCTCGTTCTTGGCGATCTTGAGAAACTCTTGCGAGTGCTTGGGCTCGTCGACAGTGATGACATTGCCCTTGGAGGCAAGAGTCTTTTGGAGTTCCTCGCTAATGTATTTGACCTCGTCGACGTCGTACTTTTCAGCAGCCTGCTCCAGGGAAAGAGGGAGACCGCTCCACATGACGTCGTCTTCGTCAATGGGAGGAAGCCACAAAGTCAGCTTATCGGCGCTGATATCGTAGGTCACGGCAGCATTGTGCAGATCAAAGGCTCCAGTCAGGTAGTTGAAGTATCTATCTTGTCTGAAGGGAGCAGTCATGTCGGAGTTGGGGTAGAGCTCGAGCAAAGTGCCGGTGAGCAGGATCGAGGCCTGCTGGAACTCTTGACCAAGCAACTTGCTGACCTTTTGAGCGTGGGCTCTGGCGGGGTACTTTTGAGGCAAACTGGTGACCATTATTGAGTGTGTTTGTACGTGCAAAGCTTGAAGACAGCAGGAATGAGAAGAAAAAGAAGAAGGGAAGAAACGTCAGCAAGAAATTTTTATTCCAACGGGTTCGGTAAAGAAAGATTTGATGGTTTCCCTTGAGCGCTGGCAGAGAAGGTTTGGGCGAAATAGCCGAAAACACGGTTTGGCAGGGGTACGCGCAATGGTACCCGGGCACGCTGTCAGCGCCGTTTGTAATATTACGTCATAAAATATTGCTTAGTAAAGATTACAAAACATTATGTAATGAATCACGTCAGTATTTAAATTACTCCCAATTGAGAAATAAATTTAGACGCGTCGCGCGGCAGGCCATTTTTACATGTTTATTTTACAATTTCTCGATCTCCTCAAGTCCAGTTAATCGCGACTTTCAGCCCTGACTCCATAACACAACCAGAAGGACCATGTACAGACAAACAGCAAAGCGGAGACGCGCCCAGGAGCGCAGGAACTTTGGAGACACCGAGGTCCACAAGGTGTCCACGTCCTACCCTTACAGACTCAACATCTACACCCTTCCTCCCCATTTCGAAATCACCCTGGATCAGTTTGAGCAATGGGCCATTGATCGCATGAAGGTGCTGGGCGAGATCGAGTCGCGACTGGCTCGCAATCAGTCTCTGCAAGAGCTGGAGCTCTCCATGAAGCCCTTGATCAGCAAGTACCTTCCCTTGACGTCCAACTCTTCTGCTGCACGACTTCAACAAGCTGGCAGCAGTTTGTCAGTCGACATTCGAAACAAGACGTTCAAGTACGACGAAAACAACGAAGAGCACAGACGACTCAAAGACCACTATAGTCATTTCATTCTGAGACTGGCGTTCTGCAGATCAGAAGAACTACGACAGCGATTCATTCACGCGGAAACCACGCTGTTCAAAATCAGATACAACACAGACGATTCAAAGGACCGACAAGCGTTCATCGATTCGCTCAACCTCGCATGGGAGCCCGTGAGTCAAGAGGAAGTCCAAGAGCTGCAAGACAAGCTCGCCGCTGCGTCCGGCTCAAAGACGCTAGACACGTCGTTTTTCAAAGTAGACTTTGAACGCGTGGCTGATCTCGTCGAGTCGCGCAAGGTGCACCTTATCAAGGGAAAAGCCTACGTCCCTATTTCCTACCAGCAATCGATGGTGGTTGCCGAGTTTGTGTCGCGACTTGAAAAGTCGTTGGTGCAGACTGTACGCGTTCTGCCACGACTGGACGAGGACGACAGATTGGTCCCGTTGCTGAATCACCTTGCACAGGGATTTGCCGCTACTTCAACATACCTTCAGGACGAGCATGACGCCAACAGAAACGGTGAGATCACTGCTGGTATGGTCAATGGTCTGGTCAAGGAACACTTCCCACTGTGTATGCAGACTATGCATAGCGCTCTCCAAGCCAACCATCATCTCAAGTATGAAGGCCGTAGAGAGTACGGTTTGTTCCTCCGTTACATTGGTCTTTCCGTCGAGGATGCCGTCATTTTCTGGAGGTCACAGTTTTCGACTATCCCAGAGGACAAGTTCGTCAAGGAGTACAAGTACAACATCAGACATCAGTACGGTCTTGAAGGTGGCAGAATCAACTATAAACCCATGTCGTGCATTGAAATTTCCAAGGCCCAGCCCGCCAAGGGAGACACACACGGATGCCCCTACCGCTCATTCACGCCAGACAACTTGGTGCTCTCGCTGAACAAGATGGGCATCTCGGACAAGCAGGAGCTGGCCAAGATCCGACAAAACGTCGAGTCCAACCGATTCCATGTCGCTTGCACTCGCGTGTACGAGCTGACCCACAAGAACGACAAGAACGTGTACCAGGACTCCATTACGCACCCCAACCAGTACTTTGACCGCAGTTACGCCCACGTCCGCGAAGCCGCAAAGCTGAAGAAAGAAGAGAAGGCCTGATATTCAATATATTTCACTCATTATATTTTCACATTTAGTATTAGTTTATTTCAATTTATTTTCATCAGTTGTTGGAGCAACTTGTATTATCATGCTCAGCTCAAGCTCAGGGCCTTGTGCGTTGAACCCTAACCTGACGTTTAATCTGGCGTGGGACAAGTCTCGAAACGTCAACCTTCCCCAAGGCCCGATATTGCCAACACCTTCACAACACCGGAAACACACAAAACTATGTCAGGAAAGAATTCAGACAACGTTTGGGACTCGAATAAACCCGATGCGGACGACTTTCTGATAGACGACTCGGACGAGGAGGTCGGTTTCATCCAGCCGGACCAGGCAATTGAGTCGGACGTGCCGGGTTCGTCGTCGTCACAAGCCGCCCAGCAACAGCCCAGCAGCTCAGCGAGAGTGCAACCGGGGACATTGCCGCCGCCCTACTCCATGGACCAGAGCTTCACGAACGCGACGGGTGGGCGGGTCGAGACGCGGCGGTTCATGGGCGGCGATACGCTCGACGAGCCCGTTTCGGCCACGCTGATGCGGGACGTGCGCAGCGTCGGGTTTAGGCTGCGCCAGGTCATTTGGTACACGCCGGCGTCGAGCCTGCAGCAGAACCATCCTGGTGTGATCCCGCAGTCGTTGTCGTCGGCGGACTTTCCAGAGCATCGGGTTGACCAGGAGTGGGATATGTGGGGCCCGCTGGTGTTTTGCTTGCTGATTGCATTGATCATGTCCATGGTGGCGCCGAACCACCAGAGCAGCATGGTATTTTCGGGGCTGTTTGTCATCATCTGGGCTGGCCAAGCCCTAGTGTCACTCAATATCAAGCTGCTGGGCGGCACTGTTTCCCTGTTCCATGCACTCTGTGTCACGGGCTACTGCTTGTTTCCCTTGGTACTCTCGGCACTGCTATCTTCCTTCATCAAGATGATTTTGGTTCGAGTTATTTTTGATTCACTCATGGTCATTTGGGCCATTTATGCCGCGACAAAGGGCCTGCAAGACTCGGGCGTTGCGTCTGGCCGTGTCTTGCTTGCCACTTTCCCAGTCGGTCTTTTCTACACCGGCCTGGGATGGCTCTGTGTAATTACTTGAATACAAGCTCAATTGATACATACATAAGGCAATTGAAAACTAAATTATTAAAGACGTGTTGGACAGACAGCGGGATATGTAAATAAATAAAATAAATATAAGGTACAAGATCAAGGTTTTAGCACTTGAATTATTGTGGCGGAAGGTCAAAACCAGCACCAGGCACAACCGAGCTTAGAAAGTCTGCATTCTCGGTCTGGAAATCCCAGTTCCAATTATCAAACCACTCTATACTCATCAACGGATCATTGGCAACACCCGAAAGAATACCAGGCGAGAACCCGGGGAACGGCCACGCGTTTAACGGGGTGGTGGTCGCCGAGTCACCAGAACCAGCCACAATCGAGTCCTGCTTGGCGTTGGGGATAATTTCATTGCCCTCTTCGTCCAGCTTTCCCATTGACGAAAAATGTCCGCGGTTGATTGCAGGTGGACCGTGGTCAATGCCCGCAGAGTCAAGGACAGACCGGGCCTGAGTCATCTTGAGGTATACGATATGGTTGATTGATTTTAGAGACCATTCGCATTCCTTGGCCATGTAGAACCGGCCGTCTTTGCTGATTTCGGTCAGTAATTCAATGATCTTGTTCAGACACTGGCCCATTTCCGTGACCATGACCTGGTTGTAGATGAGTAGTCCAGCGACGACTCCAGCGTAAAACATTGTAGAAAGTTGCAGCCACCAGGAAGTTTTGAGCTGGTCGAGCTTGTCTAGCTCAGTCACCACAGCCACAACCCCGCGGACACAGTAAGCGTAAAGCTGCTGGTCGATTTGGGAGGTGGTCCATTGCAAGTCAACCAAACCAAATACAGACCGCATGTGGATAAATAAAAGCGAGTGGTAGTAAGTGAGTCGCAAGTGGCCGACCATGGCAGCAGGGAATGCCTTGAAGGCATCAAGCTCAGTATCAGAGTCAAAACCACACGTGTGCATGGCATCATTCCATTCCCTGAGACAGTTCTTAGTTCCCTTGACAATGTCCGTATCGAGTTGCAGGTCGCGGTCGTAAGAGAGGTCATTGAGAGACAAGCAAAGTCTCAAAAGCGCATTCGAAATGGGTGTTTGCCAACCGTCGTCTACAAACTCATGGGGAACGTCTAGGAAAATGTCTTCCTTCTTGAAGGAAAAATGTCGACCTGCCTCCACGCAAAACAACCTGTCCATGACTAGACAAGCCCAGAACACGCGTTCTTGTTTAAGAACTTCATAGTCAGTGGCATCAGACCGGACATGCAAGTTGTTCATGAGTCCCAAACCAAAAACCATTCGGATCGCTGTTCCCAAGACGCTCCATGAGGAAGACTGTCGATGACACGAGCGAACGTACAGATATAGGAGCAGGTATCCTTGAACAATCTCCACACTCTCCCATTCAAAAGTAAAGGCGTGGAAGGTGTCGTAAGCGTCGTCAAACAGTTTCTCTTCGAGTTTGTCCTCAAACACTTCATTGTCACTGATTTCACAAAACCGCATCGACAGAGCACAAAGCGCGTGTAGAATGGCCATGAAAAGTCTGCACATTTTCTGGCCAGGGTCCAACAGGTATGCTTCAAACTGCTTCATGAACATTTCTCGGTGGAGAATAGCAAACAGCGGATTGATGTTTTCGAAATAGTAGTCCATTAACCGTCTCGCAAGCTGCTCAGACAGTAAAATTGCAGGTTTGGGGATATTCCGCGGAGTCAGGTAGTGTCTACCAGACATGTTCCAGCCGTAGGTCTGAATCCGCGGCACGTCAACCTGGGTCTTCATTTTTTTGGGCAAGTCATTGGACAACGCTAAGCCCAAGCGGTATGGAAGGTAGCTGCCATATCGCCTGGAATACCTCATGCTCATTCTACTGTACGAAAACTTGCCAATCTTGAACTTGCCGTAATTCAAATTGGCCATGGGGTTGGACGGATCCTGATGAGGCTGGCATTGGGAGATCGCAGAGACAGGATCAGGGCGTTCTGTATAGTGATTTCTGGAGGGTGATATATCCTCATGTCTTTCCGAGTTGTCAGTGTGCTGTGAAGTCGAGTTGGCCTTTTGTAACAGTTGCTGTAAACGCTCAAGCTCGCCTTCAAGGCTGGCCACGCGGTCGCGGAGTGCCGACTCGCCGGTCGGTTTGTCGCTGCTTGAAGAGAGCTTGCCTTTGAATCGCTTGCGACCTGCTTGGTTGGCACCGCTAGTTGAAGGCGCGTTTCTGTGGCCACGAGGCGGCGCGGAGGGTTTGGAGATTGCTTTCCTTGCCGGTTTCTTGGGTGGGCCGGATGTCGAGAAGACACACGACAAGCTGTGCTTTACACAAACTTTGCATGGATTGCTGCCGTCACATTTGACCTTTTTGAGCTTGCACCGGTCGCAAGCTCTTGCAACCCTGATGCGCAGCTTGCGGTTCGCGTTTAGTTCTTCGGTATACCTTTCGCCCGAGTCATTCGCCTAAAAAGAAAAAAGGGTGTTAGTTCAAAGCGAAAGTGAATATTGCGATTTAGAGAACTTACAATTTCGGGCGACTGTGACTGTTCCGTGTGCGCAGATGAAGTTTCTAAAGGTGTGGCCATGCCGGAAACAAACGAGGGACTGATGTCAAGATTTTGGGAGTCGAGAGGAAACAATGAAGGAGTACCCGAGCCATGCAAGCGAAGCTGCCCGGTCCAGGAATTCGCCAACCCGTCTGAGGTTCGTGGGTTTCTGTTATTTTGGCCCTGTTTACTAGCGTCGGCACCTTTGTTGGAGTCTCTATGGCTCCATGAGCCCGCGTTTGGCGTCATGGACATTTTCTTGTTGGAAATCCTGGGCAGTAGTTATCCGCGTTTTGCATGTTCCTGACCGAGAACAACAAGAAGAAAGGAAAGGAAGAAGAAGAAAAAATAACTGAAGGAAAAGACAGAAAAATGTGCAAATATTATATTTATATCAAGTGTACCTAACCAAACCTTGCCTTGGAAATGAATCACCATATTTGAACTTGGTATTGAACACTGACGCTGTTGTTGCTCCTGCCTGTTTTGCAGCGAAATCGGCCGAGCGGGCAACACAACGGCCTCTGCTACTCATTGAACTGAGTGCTACAATGACTGCAACGTCGTTCCAATTGAAAGAGAGAGCTACTTGAGCGCTTGCGAACGCAAAACTCGAGCACATGTCCAGCCGCGATGCAAGTTTGGGATTTCGCCGCGCGCTGTAACAGCCCTGCCACCGGCCGCCAAAAATTAAGAGCCTTCTGACGTGTTTTTGAAATTCCCTTGGACCAGTCACAGCTCAAGCCAACATTTCAAGGGATAATTTCAAGCCTCCCGTCTTGTTCGCCGATAATACTACTTGTCCATCAGTCAAAACATGAGTTCGGAAGCCGGAAGCCAACATTCAGCCAATGCTTTCCACTTCCGAACCCGATATCGATCCGAGGTTGGGAGGTATAAGTTGCAGTTAAGCAAAATAAATGCGTCAGAGTTATTCGGACGTGCGGCTGACAACCCCGTCAGAAAACGGTTTCAAACAAGCAACGAACAAAAGCTAAAGGTCACCTGGAACCAAAAGCGAAATTCGCACCCCGTGAACGGGTTTCGTAATTTGTTGCTTTGGGCGCGCATTAGAAATTAATTCAGGGCATGACCAGGGTGAGTCACCAACACGATCACGATCGAGGATGTTATAAGTCTTGGAGAGAATTGAGGCTTGATTCAAGGTTGTACCAAGAGTTAGGTCAAGGTCAAGGCTTCAAGCTAAGGCTTCATGGAACAGTTGGATATTCCTACCGACAGGTGTATTAAATAAAAACTAGGTGTACATTGATGTGAAATAAATAAGAGTTGGGCACAAAGCGCTGGTGTGCAAACGTGCAGTACAATTCAGGTTTGCAGGGCCTCCTGCTGTTTGTTCTTGAAGATGCGCTTGAGCCAGCCCTGCTTGCCCGCCGCTGCCGCCGCACTAGCCGGCCGGTTAAACACGGCTGTGTCAGACGAGTTTGTCACTGTGCTAGTTGTTGTTACTGTTGTGTCAGTTGCGGTTGTTGGCGGTGGCCGCGGCGGAGGTGACGGCGACTGCGACAGTGGCGACTGCGACATCGGCTTGGTGGCTGGCGTGTGTCTGGGGTTGGAATCGACTGAGGAGACCGATTCCTGGGCCGTGATGAATTCCGTGGTGTGGCCGCTGCCTCCACTGCCCATGGTAGATGTAGATGCTTCTGACGGCGACTGCGGGACATGGCCGACCAGGCTCTGGCGGTGCCGCTCAACCTTGACTGCCTTTGCAGCTAGCTTGGTGAGCGATGCTTGCTGCTCGTGCTGCGTGGCCTTGATTGACTTGACATTGAACTCGGCCGTGTTGAAATCGGCCTTGGCCCGCGCCAGCTCGGTTTGCGCGGCAGTCACCTGGTCTTGTTCACCATGCTCGGATTTCAGTGTGCCCTCGGCGGCTTCCATCCGAGCGGCCGCCGTGGCCTTGAGCGCTTCCAGGCGAGCGATTTCGGCTTGCGCGTGCTCTTCGACCATACGAGTCTCGAGAATATTTGCAGTCGCCATGACCAGCACCTGTCGCAAGGCGGACTTGTTTCTTAGTTGCTGCTCCAACTTTAACCGTCTTTCCTCGCGGGCTTTAGTCGCTTCCAAGGCACGTTTTTGCTGTCTTGATTGGCGCTCTTCAATCATTTTTTCTCGCTCTTGGGCTTTAAACGCTTCGAGTTGAGCTCTCGAGCTCGCCCGCTTTTCTTGCCGAATAGCGCGCGTAGCCATTCGCTCTTCATTGGCGAGTTGCAAGTCAACTGCATGATGTGACCGCTCTATCCGTCTTAGCTCATTGGCTGCCAACTGCTCGGCGGCTTCCCTAGCTCGCCGTTCCTTGTCAGCAAGACGCTGCGCGGTGGCCTTTTCTGAGATTTCGTCAAGAACAGGACGCACTATACTAGCGGCAATTTCGTCAATGCTGCTCTGAGTCATGAAATGTCCTCCTCCAAGGTCAATCTTGCCATGGTTGGTGTTCCGGCTCTGCCGGCGTTCTTCGGTAATTCTAAACGCTTCTAGATAGTACTGGGTATCAATTGAGGGTCGCTTGTAGTAGACTTCTTCGTTGATTTCATTCAGCTTTTGATGCGCTCGCGCAAAAGCAATGTCAAAGAGCGTTTCAGGGTCGATTGAGTAGCCGTTGGAAGTGGCTTGACTTGATATTTTCCTTTCAGTTGCCTGTCCTGCGGCTGCTGTAATGGAGGCCATGGGTTTGGACTGAGATTGGTCCAAATATGCAATTCTATTCTTTGCATTTTCCCTCGATGTTCTTTCAAGCTGCTTGATGTTTTCGAGGTAGTTTGGTGTCTCCATGTTGCCCGTGATCCTGCGGTACTGTGGTGGCGCCGTCTTGCCGGGTCGGGCTGCGCTTACTGGCACATTTGTGTAATTTCCAGACACTGGCCGTGAGCATGGTCTAGTATTGAATTGTGAAACGTCAATTGTGTGTTGTCGCGCGTCTCTCTCGCTCCACGAGTAAGTATCTGGCAGAGCTAATGCTGCTCTTTCTCTGCCCGACACGCTATGGGCCTTCAATGCCGCCAAAGTTGCAGACCTAGGGTAAGCAGACGCCGCTTGCCTTTGTTGTGTACTTGCTCGCCTGCTGTCTCTATTCGTTACTGACAAAGCGGCGGTGTTTGCCGTGCTAGATGTACCGTTGGGGCGCCACGGCCTGGGCGACGAATTAGACGCTATGGCTAGATTTGCAGCCCTCAGTCCCTGCGCCGACATTTCGTATGCATGCAGCTTGACACTCAAATCGGACGCTGTGGCCAGTATCGCCGCCTTGCCTAATTATTCGAGTTAGACCCCAGTTATTTTATAATACAAACAATTTTGCAATGAAATGGAAAAGACTTACCAGAAGCATCATTCTGAACACCTAGGGTCGGGATTCCTGGTCTGGCGTAAACGCCATGTTTTCGGGCGAGGTTGTAGACAGCGGTCGGGGAGAGCGATTCGCGCGTATGCGTATAGATTGGTTTTGACGCAACGCGGACGGGTCTATTTGCCTCTGTAGGGAAGCCGGGGCCAGCTCCGTACCGATGGTGCTGATGTCCCGGCCACTGAGAGTAGGCCAGTGCTGAGTTTGAATCTGTCATCAGCGCCAGTCACCTCGCAACGAATATATCAACAGGAGAAGATCAAGAAGTGGAAAATATGGGGTAGTGAAAAGGTTGGATTGCTGGTAGCTCGTGAAAAATAGGAAAAAAAAAAAAAAAAAAAAATTAGACGTTTTTGAACCCAACTCCACCTTGAACTTAGTTTAGACAATGAACAGTAGACACGATCAATTCTGACGAAAAGGGCAATATCAATCTAATTAGTATATTTCCCGTGAGCCTTAAAATGTTGCTGCTTGGGTTCTGCAAACGAGCCGTCACTCGACTACCAATTGCAACTTGCAACTGGTATTCCGTGGGTTTGAGAAATGCAGTTACGTTGGTTGTTGGTGCTGAATCTGAACAATGAAGTTCTCGTTTCAACTTGATGAGATCGACTCCTGCAAGCTCACAAAGAATAAGCCGTTTACTTGGAGAAGAATCAGTCACACAAGCCCCAAAACCAAAAACTCTGCCTGTATTCATAGAACAAACGGAGCCATTTTAATCAAAACAGGAATCAGGGTCTTGGGCGTTAACAATCATACTGAACTTGGAGCTTGGAACTTGGAGCTATTCATGCAAATCAAATGAGCAATTCTGGGGGCTTTTTTTCCAGAAGAAAGATCTCGAGCCCGAGGTTTGCAGCGCGAACAGTATTTTCATAGAGCTCAGGCTCAGGGTTGGAGACTGAGTACTGGGGCACTTCATACTGCTTATCAGGGTCTCGAGCACCCATATTGGTTCCTTTGCAGTGAAGCCATCTTCCACAAACTCATTCGCAGCTAAAACCTGCTTGCCTGGTGCTGTTGACGATGGCGATTGTGATTCGTCGACCGGCCCGACATTTTTCATTTTCATATAACTTCAGCCGTGCGTGCTTTGTGCAGGCTTTCAGGAGAAAAATGCCAGATCAGGCGGGGGGAAGGAACTTGAACTTGGCCCATTGAAAGCACATGATTATCGGCAAACTTGCTACGCCAATACAGAGCTCATTCGATGAATGATCATGATTGATGATGGTGCTGAAGAGATTTGTTACCGTCTGGGACCGCGTTTCAAAGAATGCGCGGACTGTGTTTCGGGCCAACGTTACTGCGCGTGACGCGTCCCAGTCACCTACTGAAGGTCCTTGGCTGCCAGCTGGGTTATCTAAAAAAAGGCGCAGTTACTTGACCCAAATTCCGGCTTGTCTGATTAGAAATTACTATTATTAAACTAGAAAAAAAATACCACATTACAATGAACTAAGGAAAGAGAAGAAAATGCTTGGCTGCAGGCTGAGCTGGAAGTTATTTTTAGAGGAGAAGGGAACGGGTGCTGCGTTGCGGGAATCGGGTCATGAAAGGGGACGCCGAGAGTTCCGCCCCGGTCTGATGAGAGCGGTCGTGGAAAACGGGACGGAGACATTGGATGTGAGGGATTGATTGATGCACTTGAATGTTAAGAGCCTACAAGACGGCGTTCTGGGGATTGTGGAACGCATGGACGATCTGCCGGCGCAAGGGCCATGATCTTGCGGACATCACCACAAGCTGGACCTCTTGGTGCCGCTGTTTCGCGAGTCTGGCTTCTTGTACCGGTGGTCCCCCAGCTTGGTCGCGGGCATGGCAATCTTGTCCTGGCCAATGTAGTATGCGAGAGGTTGGGGCTCAACGTTCTCGGTACGCCCGAGATGTAGTAACCGGCCGAGCTGCGGCAGGTCCTTGCCAATCTGTGCTAGTTCCTCCAAGCACTGTTTCCGGGTCGACAATTGCTTGGCGGAGTCTGTGAACTCAATCACTCTTGGATCGCTTGGGGTGCTGGCCTTGTCGGCGGTGCTGGGCAGTAAAATATCGGTGAATTCCTTGCAGTACGCTGATTCGGCACGGCTCGAGTCCTTGGGGATCTTGGGTGTCTGGGCCTGGCGGTCTGTGATTGATGGCTGAGGCCGCTTGAGCCCTTGTTTTTGAATGTCGCGATCCCAACGGTTCCGGCTGGCCTTGTCCATGGTACTAATCACTGCTGCTGCAAGAATGTAGCAGGTCACAATGTCGTTCTCTCCCAAGGCCATGATGTCGCCTGCAAAGAGATGCATGGTTATGAATGCCACGTTTACCAAGAGTCGCACGTCGTGCTTCGCAAGAGCCAGCAGTTTCTGCCATGAGTGCTCGTTCCTCACAATGCAGGAATTGAGGACCAGGAGCCGGCCCTTGAGTCTGTAGTCGATAAATGTGCCGAGGACAACCATCATGTCAGGGGTAGCGATCTCCACGTCCAGCACGGCCTTTTCCTGCTTGTATGTCATTTTGAATATCTCGACAATCTTGTACCGGTAGTTTCGAAAGTTGGTGATTGGGGTCTCGTTGAAGGGCACGCCAGACGTGTAGGCAAAAGTCGTGCTGAGCCAGTCGAGCTCCTTGCTCTCGCGGACCGCGGCCACCATTCTGCCCACGAAGGCAGGATCGTTCATTTTTGCAAGGCGATGTTGATCCGACTAGTCTAAAGTAGAGAAAAAGAAGGAGAAGGAAGAAAAAAAAGTCTGCAAACTAAATACGAATTGTACTTCGAGACTTAAAAAAAAAATGAAGAAAAAAGAAAATAATGGAAACCAGGCCTTTGCATCAATGCAGTGCGTGGATATTGCAAACCAGCCGAGACCGCCCAAAATTAAAAAGCTTGCGCGACAATTCCAGGAACACGAAAAATCGCCAAAGAACCGCGGATTTTGGGGGAGAGCGGTGTGTTTTTATATCAAAACTACAATAGAGCAGAGGATTAATTATAGAAACATGTTCGTGTCGTGCTTGATCTCTTGGTGAATGAGACTGGTTATCGAAGCATCCACAGTCAATGGCTGTGCACGGTGGAGCCCAAAAACTCTAACAGGCACCACTGCCACCTCCAAGACGACACAATCACGAGAATCATGCAAGGCCAGGAGCTTGCATACCTTACGTGCACGGTACTAGGAGCGAGTACGCGCGTTTAGGGCGTTCACAATCAAGTGGAAGCCATTTGTCTCATCGTGTTTACATGCTCATGAGTGCTTCATTCGGGCAACCACTCCTACCTCACAGAGCACGCGCAAGTAAACACAGCGCCGAAAACTACACCTTAACATGCCATGAATACAGGTCCGTTGCAAGCGTAAATAGGTACCTAGGCTGGTGTGAATACATGAAACAGCACTTCAGGCTCGAGGACTGATATCAAGTGCTGCCGACGTGGTTTGACTATGCCCTTTTTCTGCAATAGCATACTACATCTTCTTTGCACACCTTCACCTACAAACACACCCACAACAGAGATCACTGCTGCTGGTGTGTGAATCGCCATGTCCCTGGCATTCCGTGAACTAGTTTTGGCGCTGAATCAGGGCTAGGGCTGAAATTCCCTACCCTGGAAATTTGCGAAAAAAAATAATTTCTCACTTCCACTCACAGAGCTGCCAACAGTTGAAGGCTTTGAAAAAGTAACCACCTTGGAGGACTCTTTATCACGGCGCCTACTTGCCTCTAAGTTTTCTTCAAACCACAAGTCGACAATGTTTTTGAGTAAATGCATTCAGTCCAACGCCAGACGCATGGCTTTTGGTAAGTTTTGCACCCGACCAACACAGTACTAGCCAATGAGATTATGCTAACCAAGATCTTTTCTCCAGGCTCACGGCCACTTGTCGCTGCGTCTACGCCGGCCCGACTTTTCCACAGCTCGTTCCTCGTGCGCAAGGATGAGCCCTCTTCCGGATCCATCTTTGGTGGTTTGACCCAAAAGTCCGGTAAGAACAAACTCGACTCCATCGTCGAGTCCAGCGACGGCGCCGAAGACGAGTCCGGCGAGGCTCCCAAGATCGATTACACGAAAGTCGACTTTTCGCAGGATGCCGACGTTCTCGCTATCAACTACCCCACTCCCAAGATCGCCCCTCAGATCTTGCTCTCAGATCTCAAGCAACGACTCTACGACAAGGCCATGACGACAGAGGGCGGCTACTCCAAGAACAAAGTCATTGAGCTCGACGGCAAGCGCTACATTCTTAGTCTGACCAAAAAGGAGATGGAACTCCTCGAGCCAAGTGTCTACCTGCGCTCCTACCGCATCAAGTCCACCCCAAAGAAGGGAACCGTTTTCACTCGTCTGCTACGCAACATGGACTTGGACAAGGCCATTACGCAGTGCCATTTCTCTGCCAAGAAGATCTCGCGCGACGTCGAGGACATGCTCTTGCGCGGCCGCAAGGAGGCTGAGGCTCTTGGCCTCAACCCCTCCGACTTGTACATCAACCAGATCTGGGTCGGCAAGGAACCCTACATCCAAAAGCGTGTCGAGTTCAAGGGTCGTGGCCGCACAGGTATCATTGAGCACAAGTACGTGCATGTCCGTGTCATCCTCAAGACTAAGGAGTCGCGACAAAAGTTTTTGGAGGCCAAGAAAGAAAAGATTCTCAACAGAAAGGTTTACGAACAGCACCACAGTCTTCCCATCCACGTCCACCGCGGTTCTTCCCAATACCAGTGGTAAAGACTGTCAATCTACCTCCCTTCCTTTTCCAACTCTTTTCTATCCGCTTGTTTCCTCTCAGCTACAAAACCGATTTACCACCACATCCCTTTCCATCCACCCCTCGACTCATTTTCTACCTGTTGTCTGTAAATAATACACTAGTTGTAAATGTATATAAAATGCCAATCGTATTTTAGTACTCGTTATGAAATTATCGAAATCAAGTTTCTACTTTTTTTCGTTTGCTCTTTTTTTTTGTCTTTTTTCTTGCTGTGTGTCTATTTACTCGTCATCAAAGCCGGTGAGCTGGGCGTCTCTAGCTCTCTCGGGTACTAGAATTATTAGTTAGCATACAAATTTCTGTCTTGTCGATTGTTGGAGCGGTTGTCGATGTATCAAAAACTTACGTGGGTAGGTCAAGGGAATAGCAGGAGCATCGGGAAACAAGAACTGTCTTCTGAGAGGAGTAGCGAAGATGGCGAGAACGGGGCCGGTGACGCCAATGACGAAGGAGTAGAAGAGATGGGGTTTCTCGTGAGAGCAGAATCTCAAGTACTATCAAGAGAGGTTAGAGCCAAAGCACAACAAGATCGCAGCGACCATCGCACAGCATGCTACTTACGCGAATGGGTTGAGCCCAGAAGTCAGGTCTAGTCATTGTGTTTGTGATATAGGTTGAACGAACAAGAGGTAGTGGGTTGTTGTTTAAAAGGTTTCGCGCCAGACAGTGAAGAAAAAAAAATATATGTGGTTGGGGTTAATCACATTTTAAGAGGCGCTGATTGGTTGGGCATGGCACTTTTTCCAGTTTTACAAGCTTATAGACGGCGATTACAGCTACGACGAGATGGAAGCAAAGCGGTAGAGAAGGTTGGATTAGATCGATGTAGGAATACGCGTGAATATAAGTACGGGGGTTTACGAGAAGTTTGGGTGGTTTTGGTGTTACAGGTCAAGAGAGGCACGGCGAGCGAGAGGCACAACGAGCACTGCTCTGTCTTCAATTGCAGTATACTTGTCATTTGATACCTGCCAGATTCTATAGCAGTGTCTGAAACACTGGCATACTCAAGAACTTAGGTTTGAGAGGATCGCTGTCTAGTGCTCATGGCATCGCGCTTTTGCCCAGTAAACGCTGGCCAGAGTATGTAAATTTCGTCTGTTCTGGGGTTTTGGGAAGTTACCGCCTTTTTCTCCCAAAAATTATCGAGCACTGGAGCCAGCACTGCCCACCCACCACGACGCTACACTGTAGGAATCTCATATGGATGTCATAAAAATCGCGCGGGTACGTTCTCAATGTTTCTGTCGGTAGCTGTCCATTGGAATTGCTGCCTTCACATTTTGTGTAGCTAACTTACCGTTTCTTATGCTTGCCATTAGGTGCCAGATGTCACTTGCATTCGTCTAGGTGTATCGTCCAAGGGGACTCTACACCTCACAACCCATCATTTCATATTCAGAGACCAGGAAACGAAACGAGAAACATGGATTTGCTATCCGATGATTGCGCACGTTGAGCGGAGAAGCTTTACGTCTGCTTCGACCACAACTGCGTCCAGTTCGTTGCGCATTCGTTGCAAGGACTTTACGTTCTTATCGTTCAACTTTGTATCCGAGCAAAACGCCAAAGACGCCTTTGAAAGCATTCTCAAACTGACCTGTTTGGCCGACCCCACGAAACTATACGCTTTTGCCTACAAGCCAGGTTCATTGGAGCGAAAACAAAATGGGTGGCATGTGTACGACCCCATGAAGGAGTTTGAGAGAATGGGAACGTTTGCTAAGGAGAACCCCAGCTGGCGAGTCACCAACATCAACAAAGACTACAGCTATTCTCCCACATATCCATCCTTCTTGGTGGTTCCTTCGCAGATATCTGATACGGTTTTGAGCTACTCGGCAAAACACAGAAGCAAACTGAGGATCCCCGCATTAAGTTACTACCACGAGTTCAATGGATGCAGCATTACCAGGTGTTCACAGCCAATGGTTGGCTTGAAACAGAACCGGTCAGCTCAAGACGAAAAGCTGGTCTCTGCTATTTTCTCCTCGACCCAAACACCTGGAGCGATTGGCGCTTCGATGCAAGACAACTTGATTGTCGACGCGCGACCAACGACCAACGCAATGGCACAGACGGCACTAGGAGCCGGCACTGAAAACATGGAAAACTATAAAGGAGCCCGAAAAGTTTACCTTGGTATCGACAACATTCACGTCATGCGGGAGTCTCTCAACAAAGTTAATGAAGCTCTGCGAGATGGTGATATTTCGTCCCTTCCTCCAAACAAGGACATTCTTCATCGCTCTGGGTGGCTCAAGTATCTGTCCATCATTTTAGATGGTGCAATTCTTGTGGCAAACCAAGTTCACTTTAATTTTGCTCACGTCCTGGTCCATTGTTCAGATGGCTGGGATCGTACCTCACAAATTTCGAGTTTGGCCCAGATATTTTTAGATCCTTATTTCCGCACTTTGGACGGATTCATTGTTCTTGTGGAAAAGGAATGGCTTTCATTTGGTCATCGTTTTGCAGAGCGCTCTGGCCATTTGAATAGCGAAAAGCATTTCGTGACCAAGGCTGGTGGTGAGTCAAACCAAGGTGTGAGTGACGTCTTCAACAATGTCAGTAACAGGCTTTCAAGCAAGTCGCACGTCAAATACACTTCGCCTGTCTTTCATCAGTTTTTAGACTGTGTCTACCAAACAGTACGTCAATTCCCTGATAGATTTGAGTACAATGAACGATTCTTGCGCCGACTGCTTTATCACACCTACAGCTGTCAATACGGAACCTTCTTGCATAACAATGAAAAGGAGCGAGTAGACGCTCAAGCAAGCACCCGAACCAGATCTGTATGGGACTATTTCTTGGCTCGTCGTGCTGAATTTGTGCAGAAGCCCGACAGTGGTTACGACAAGGATCGGGAAGCCGGTCTCAACGCAGAAGAAAGAATTTTGCTTCCCAATCCACAAGCATTGAAGTGGTGGCCCGAGCTTTTTGGACGCACAGAGGCCGAAATGAACCGTACTGAACGCAAGCATTTAGATTCTAGACTCTCGCCTTCTTCCCCAGTACAATCACCCTCCAGAGTTTCCACACCTTCGAAACATTCCACCTCAAACAGTGTGTCTTCAGGTTATCCCAAATTTGACTCTCCTGTCTTGCAAGGCCTGCAAGCAGATGCTCCATCTTCGCCGAAATCTGTTGCTTCACCATCAGCAGCTCCAGTAGTTTCTACCGACGCAATCCCGCCCGCACATCCTTTAGCCAATAGCTTTTCCACTCTAGATGACGACCCCTATTCCACATCCCTACAAAACACATCTCTACTCTCGACACCAAACAATGCCACCCCCTCACTCAATTTCCCGAAAACTCATATCGCACCAATTGGCAACACCTCTACTCTGTATACAACCGGTGAAGGTGACTCGCAACAACATGACATCTCTACAAAGCCTTCTCCGTACCAACATAACGAGGAACAAGACGAGGAGCAAAAACCATCTGACGAACATTTTAAAGAAGAGGAAAACGAAAAGCTAGATGCAAGGGTCTATGCGAGTTTCAATACAATGACTCTCGAAACTGATCCGGCCGAAAAGTCGTCTTCCTTTTCACGGAGATTCTTCTGATTTCTTACAAACCCACCTGCTGTGTATGCATGTATGTACAAAAAGAAACCAATATTAGATTTAAGGCATTGCTTGTGGACTGTTAATTGCATCCGAGTACTAGTTAGTCTTGAGGATTAGAAAGTTAAGAAGTTATAACAAAACAGCATTTAGTTGAAGCAAAACTTGAGCTTTCATCTCATCTCATTAAATTAATATAGTTGATTAGTAGCCTTTATCGACTTTGAAGTCCATTTATATTTTATCAGTTTTTTATTTCATGTTCCCCTTGTCAACAATCTACTTTCTCTTGTTCACCTTCTTGCTCTTGGATTTGGAAGGAGTGGCAGTAGAGTCGGCAGTGGTCTCCTTAGTCTCAGCAGAGGCAGGCTCGCCCTTCTTCTCGGCGGCAGCAGCAGCGGCAGCAGACTCCTTCTCAAACTCGGCAGCCTCGGCAATGACCTTGGCGTCCTCGACCTCAGCCCAGTACTGGCCGATTTGCAGGCCAATGACACCGACAAAGGTCAGGACGATAAGAACCTGGCTGGCAGCAATGATGTTGATGCCGGTGACCTCATCGACCTCACCCCACTCGCGGGCGTCAGCAGAGGCGCCTCCACGACGGAGGTTGGTGAGGTAGATGACGATACCCACGACGTAGAGGAACAAGCTACCACCGTCAAAGAGCTTGTTGCTCTCGCTGGGCTTGTAGAGCTTGAGGAAAAGACCAATCAACCCCAGGCCAGCGCACGCGTGGTGCACATGGTGGAAAAACATGGGCATATTGTACCACAGCTGGTAGTGGGCCAGGGATCTGGCCACAGCGTCCTCAACGGGCGTTTGCCAAAGGGTGTAGTAGTCATAAGCCCAGTTGGAGTAGCACACACCAAGGGAGAACGACACAGCTATAATCGCATTGTTAGACATTGAAAACCGACCTTAGGGATATAATCCAGACGTACCTCCGACAATCAGGCCGGTAGAAAAGGAAACAGCAGAAGTAGGCATTGTTGATTGTTAATGCTTTGAAACTTTAGGTGAACAATTTTTTTTTTTTTTTCTTGTTCGTGTCGATTGTCGAGACCGTAGAACGTTGGGAGGCAATGGAGTTATCAAAGATACAAGGAATGTTATGAATGATGAACGAGTCAAAACACGAGAAACGACGATATATACACAGAGAGAAGAGTAAGTATAAGAAAGAATTCAAAATTGGCTGAAATTGTTTGCAAAAGTTTCAACTGCTTTCCAGCCAAGGCTCGGTCTTTTACCTTTTTTTCGCTGGCATCTGTGCGGGGTTAGGGCTTTAGGGGTATCGCGATAGCCGCCTAGAAAAGAGGGTCCCTGAAAAATTCCTTCACGAAAGTTTCTTCTTTGCGCGGCCACAGAGTAAGGAGATAGCTGTATGGCTGCTGCAAAATTTGTGCAAGCTAAGGGCTCAAAGGTGGCTGAAAGATCTATGTGTGCTGTTTCTAACAAAAAGGACTTGTAAATTAATGGTTGCTTCTTTCTAAACTTGAATTACTTGAGTTACTTAGAGGGACATGACGACCAGGCGAGACTTGTCCTTGGTGCGAACCTTGGTGTAGTTCTTTCTCAGGAATTCCCAGCCGTTTTTTTTCTTGGCTCGAAATTCTTCCTGCTGTCTCTCTCGGATGGAGGAGATGTCGTCGGGGCCCTGGAACAATACGCGCACTTTACGCTTCTGAAAGTACCCTTCGTTCCAGAGCTCCACGCGCTCCTTGACCAAATCGTACCGGTCGCGGCCCTGTGTCTTGAGCAGATACTTGTGCCACTGGTATCCTCCCCACACAAAGAGCGACATGTAGGTGCCCAGCTTTTGGGCAGAAAACGGGATGCGGCTGCACAGTAAAATGTCTTCCATAAACTGGACCCACGCCTCAACCGTAACGTAGTGCTCCCCAAGGACAACAGGATAGACGGGGATCATACCCTTCCAGAGCTCATCGGAAACTGAATAGATTGCGATTGGCTTGAAAAAGGGCGGGTATCCGCGCTCAAATGGGTTGAGGGGGATGTACACCTCCAAGGGCTCAAACTCTGGGTTCTCGTCAAGAGTGCGCTTGATCTTGCGGGCTTTACCCACGTCAATGGTCTCAAACTTGTCGCCGGGGAGCGCAATGACGAGATCGGACTCGACATATCCGGCGCTGTTGCTGCTGGGGCTTGAGGGGCTTGACAGGTCGTCCTCCTCGTCCTCGTCCTCGGTTGACGTCGTATGGCGAACTTCAACCGTGGATTCGTTGGTTGAAGTTGCAGGAACAGGTGGGTCGTTCGACATTACTGCGCTGTTGTCTGCATCCTTGCCAAACGCCTGCTCTTTGTAGGCATCTAGGTTTGACAAGATTTGTCCGTAGTTGGTCAAGTCGGGAGGAGGGTAAAGCTTCAACTCGTTCATGACTCTGAAAACTCTCGTCCGGCTCTGTCCGTAACAAGAGCCGCAAATAAGGCTCAAGCAAAAGCAACACACAACAGAATCTTGAAAGACTTATAGAGAAAGTCAGGTTCAAACTTGTCGTTTGAGAACCCGTTTGTGCGTGTTTTCTTTGGTTCATGACGCTTGTAACACAAGACCTTTTACCTAACGTTAGAACTCGACTTTCTGTGAACCTAAAGTTTTCCATAGATCCATTGTTTACTTTACCAAGCCTGAAATAAAGTGGCCGTTGCAAGCCGTACTGGGGACGGTTTGAGCCTTACGATATTTCATGATTTAGAAGGTTGAGGCCTTCCTGACAAGATCTTCGATGAGTAGTCGTAACAGTTTCACCATGGCATTGAATCCCTGGCAAAACTAGCCCACCAACTACACAAGCTCTATTAGTATTAAGAAAAATTAAAGCGTTAAGTACATGTGCCAATTAATTAACTGAGAAAGGCACGACAGTTTATAGACAGGGCGTGTTTAGCCTAACGAAAAAAAGGTCCTGCCCGGATTCGAACCGGGGTTAGTGGAAGATTCGATGTAATCAGAATCCACGGTGATAACCAACTACACTACAGAACCAATGCGTTGCAGGGTAAATATTTAGGTTTGATAGAAAGTGAGTTAAGAAAAGTCATTTTTCAATAGTATTTCTGATATACTAATGAAAGTGTTTCGAGACTGATATGAACAAATTCTGTGCTTGTAAATAGATTGAATTTCCAGTTATCAAATAAACAATGTTCTCAAAGAGCGTTTTACAGGTAAGTAATCTGCTATAATTAACGAAGTTGGATCGTAAAATGCTGGCATAAAACTGTAAATGTCTATTTAATTGACTACATTGCAATACTATATGATCAATCTGGCTGCAAACAAAATTGTATACAATTTGTAAAATACCATAGGGATCAGTCGCGTCAAGACTTGATGCCAAGATCAGAATTCTCCGAAAGACAATACATTCCAAGTTGTAAAGTTGGCAATTCTAGTTGTCTTGCAAGTCAGCGCGTCTGATGCTGCAACCTGTAGATGCGGCATTTCAGCATATATAAGTGCAACTGAGTGGACCAGACCTTTACATGAAGATAAGCCTCTGGTGCACAATCATACCTGTCTGGTCAAGTGTAAGTAGTCACTGTTTTCAAGACTGAGCTTGATTCAACACTTTGCACCTTTCTTGAATATGCTTAAACACCAACTCAACCTCCTTTTCAAAGTCGCCCCATTTCGGGTTTGCTGGATCACTCATTTCTTGGAAAAAGTAGTCAACTTTGTCCACCGTTGTGCCGACTTGCTCGCAGTTCTTGAGCAAAAGAGCGTTTTGGCATAGTGCCCGGCCTTGCTCTGTTTGACCGGCAAGAACGGATCCAAAAGCGTCCATAAAGAGATTGTTGCTTTCTTGTTCGGTGAGGATGTCGGTGTTTGATCGCAAGACCTGATGAGCAGTTTCATAATCTTTGAGCTTGATTTCTTTCAGCGTTTTAGGCAAAGCAGAGTTGGTGGTGGTACTTTGCGAGTTGGGCTCTGCCGGTGAGAGTGGTTTGCCGAGGTCTTTCAAAGCAATCTTGTTCTTTTCCAGTTTCGAGCTCAACGTTTCTATCTGCGCTTCTAGTTGCTTGGTGAAAAACTTTCCTTCTTGCTCAACATCTGCCAGCTCAGCAGCGTTTGTCATTGCTTCGACAACAATTGTGTCTATAATGTCGTTATATGCCGGTGCTGCGGGATTCAATTGCGACCGCTTGACCGTTGAGTCACCTGTTGCTAGCTCGATACACTTTTCGACATCTTCCATGTACTTGTCTGCGCTGAGTGAAGACGTCGCTGCAATGAGGTTTTTCAGTCGGCTGCTAACCTCACTGTCAACCTCTATGACTGACTTTAACCTTTGGCTTTCGAATTGTATATCTTCCTTCGTCATCTCTGAAATTTGATGCGAGAGTTGGAGATCAACAGAAGGTTTGAAGTTCTTGGAACTTTGAAGAAATATGGTTTACGTAATGACTATCTGAACCGATACATGGTCAATGAACTATCGTCGACTCGGAATGTAGATTTAATACACGATATCCAAGGGCTCTCAAATGCCGTTGAGTGTGTTAAGGATTCTGTGTTTGGCGTTGTGGAAAAGCAATTTACTTTGTGCGTGCTAGATTCGAGCACGTGGAATAGTTGTATTAAAATAACATTCACTACGAGAATTAAATGTAGTCAGTAAGTGCCGAAAGAGAAGTGATGACCTTGTACTCCTTCTGAGCAATCTGCTCATCAGATACCGGAGCATTGCCGGGTCTGACAGTGAGAAGAGTCTGGAAACCAGCTTCCTTGGCAGCGTCAATCTCCAGTGGGTTGTCCGAGAGGAAAAGCAATGAACTGGGTTCAGCGGCCTTCTCGGAAGCAATGAGCTCATATGACTTGGCAACGGTCTTCGGGCCTGCGTTGATAGTGTCAAAGTAGCCGTTGAGGAAGGGAGTGAGGTCTTCAGAAGTACCGTCGGAAGCAGCAACGTGCTTAAAGAGCAGAATCTGTGCTTCGACAGAACCGGAAGAGTAGATGGTGACGCCATGCTGAAGAGACTTGGAGTATTGCTTAATAGCAGGGGTGACGTCCTCAAACAAGGGAGCCTTGATTTCGCCTGAGACGTACCCATCCTTCCATAGAATTCCTTGCATGAGCTTGAGCGTTGGGTCCTTGATATCTTGGTCGATTAAGCTCTTGATGTGAGAAATGAGTGATTCGGGCGACTTGGTGTATTCTGTAGGAAAGCGAGTCAATGCGTCGAGCAATCTCTGGTCGCCGGCGGGAGCACTCTTGCTGGACTGCTCATCTAGCGGGAAGTACGGCTTCAAGGTAGGCACTCTGGAAAGAACAGCATTCAAGGCGTAGGGATACAGAATGTCCTTGACGTATGAGATGGGGCAAATTGTGCCTTCAATATCAAGCACGAGGCCCTTGACTGCAGAGCTGGCGAGAGACATGGTTAGAAATAATTGAGGTGGGTGTAGGAGTGCAAGATGGTGATCTCGGCTTTGGAGATGATGAAATTTATTGAGGTGCGGGCTAAAGCCTTAAGTCCCAAGTTCTAAGTCATAAATCGTAACTTTTATAGTTGCTCAACGGCGGCCAACGGCGAACAGAAGCGCGCCCTGGCAAGCGGTTGACAGTGAGTTGCGACAAAAGAGGGTGTCAGTCATGGCTGTCAGTCTTTGGTGTCAGCTATAGCTCAAGTGCTTTATTGTATATGCTCCGCCAGAGTTGCTAGCTCTGATTCTACATACTGTGCAGTTCGCTGTAGAGTATGACGACTTGTCCTCCGAAATCTCTGGAAACCCTGTCAGGTCTTGTAACGGCGCTGGCGGCATCCCGCACTACAGCATTCTGCCTTGACTTCCTCGCAATTGAATTGACAAGCCTTCTTGAGCGTAAATACTGGATACTAACTATATTGTCCTCGGTTCGTGCTAAGCCCAAACTTTGCTCTTGGCTTGAATTCAATTTTTTTCCTTTTATTTTTCATTTTTCTCCTCGCTGCTGCTGCCTTGATTTTTTTTTTCTTCCCTCTCAATGACTCGTAGTTTCTACCGTTCTTTTTTTTTTCAACTCTGGCATTTACTCAGCCAACGCCAGACACACGCACAGAACTCTGGCTGCTAGTTCTCACCCTTTATGCAAAACAAATCTGAATCGGATCCTGCATCTTCTACGCCTCCTCGACGAGGGCCGTGGTCCACTGGTGAGGATCAACGGCTTCTTTCACTTATCGATGAACATGGTCCTACAAACTGGGTCCGCATTTCTCAAATGCTATCAACACGTACACCAAAACAATGTCGAGAACGTTACCACCAGAATCTGAAGCGATCCTTAAACCACTCCCCAATCACTGAAGAAGAAGGCTTGTACATCGAGCAGCTTGTTGCCCGGTACGGAAAGAAATGGGCCGAAATCGCCAGGCACCTCAACGGCCGCTCTGACAACGCCGTGAAAAATTGGTGGAACGGAGGCGCCAATAGAAGACGTCTGGCTTCTATGATGGGGAACTCTACCAGTGGATCAGCTGCAAACCAAGACAGTACACCTTCCAAGCAGCCATCAGATGCTTCTTCTACTACTTCGAGCAAATCCAACACCTACACATCTCAGGGCCTAGGGAACCACACCGCATCTAGCAGCCCTATACATACCGCCGGAGCGTTTTCTTATGATGCTAGCCCTACTTCTCGTTTTTCCGACAGGGCCTACCCTCCGGCTTCTACACAGTATTCGCAAGACACTTCTGGACCCACTAGCGCGCCGTTATTCAACCCAGGGTTTAGCATGGGTTCATCACAAAGCCCACCTCGAGTGCCACCTATTTCTTCGACTTTTGGCAATCCATCTAATACCTCTCAATCCCCTTACGAATCGCAATCCAATGCAAAGCTCGACTTGCCGCCTTTGGCACCACCAAACAGTTTTAGCCTTCAACACCGTGGTTCATTACCCAACCTCAACTCCCCTTCCAGCTCGTATAATAGCTCCCCGTTAAGCAGCCGTGGATCAAGGCCGTCTGTTGTTTTCAACTCTGCTTATACTTCAGACTCTTCAGGATTTAGAAAATCGTCCACTGTCAATAGTTCTTCTAGTGTCGACCCTCATAACCCCCATCAGCAAGCACACGACTCCAGCAGCTCCACTGATCAAACCTCTACTGCCCCGTCATCGCAGTACTCTCTTCCTCCACTCACTGGAGTTTCCGATAAATTTCGCCGCAACTCACGGTCAGCTTCTACTTTCCACCCATCAGCATTAAGAAAGTTTGCTGTTGGGGCTTATGGAAGCACTTCCGATGAGTTATATTCAAACACGCCGTATGCGAGGAGGTCGTCAGCAAGCACAATATTGCTGAATGGCTACAACTCTAGAACAAATTCCATTGATGGAGACATGTCTGCTTCAGATACCGAAGACCCTTTGACAGCAGCATCTCATTCGCTGTCAAGGTACTCGCTCAGAAGTTCTTCGGTTTCTCGAAGAAATTCTCACGTAGTCCCTGACACGTTTAACTCTGGTTTTGCTTCACAACAATCCTCACAGCAGCATACACCTCTCTTGCCTCCCATGGCTTCCTCCCGTTCTCCTTCTGTGAGTAGCAACTCAGGTGCCATATTGCCAGGTGGCCCGCTGGACTCTTCGCAGCCACTTGGGCCTTTCCCGCCTCCCCCACTCGCCAAGTCCAGCCCGTTTTCTGGATTTGGAGACGGCAAAAGACACAGTGTTTCTGGCTACTCGCCCAACCCAAATGACGCACTAACTAAGTTCCCTTCTCCTTTCAAGAGCACTCAAAGCGATACGCTTCAAGGCGAAGGGTCGCTTTCGCAGCCCATATCAAAGGTCGGATCTGTGTGGGGTACACCCTCCAACCGCCGAAGCTGTTCTCCAGGCGCTGCAAAGCCCGGCGCTGCCGAAGCACCGGATGTTGACATGAAAGAAAACTCGCCTCCTACCGCTCCAGCTGGTGAAGGAGACCAAGAAACTGAAGACCCCAAAATCAAGATTTCCAACCTCCTCTCATAGCGATTATGAATATTTATTATTTTCTTTTCTCTCTTTTTTAACCTTGTAATGTCTTTGTATGAAAGAAAATTTTTGTGTGCATAAAATTCGTGTTTGTGTGGCAAAAAGACGCGTGGGCGCAATTAGATTTGGAAAATTTGGCGTGTACCGTGTCGTATCTGGCAGAATTAGGAAAGCAATTTATCAAATTACGGGCTTGCTCTTTTCCTCTTTTCTCCATCCACGAACATTTAGTCGCGACAGCTTTGAGCACTGTTTACAGACGTTTAGATACAGGATATCGGGAGTGAGATGTAAGTTATGAGTTGCTCAAGCAATGTGGTATCGAAAGCCAGGGTTAACACCACGTTTTATCGTACAGGTATAGACCTATCCACCGTTTGAAAGAAAAGCCTCGCTCGGCTGATCGTGGCGAGATTCGCGGCCCGTAAGTATACTGCAGCGTCTTTTTGCACCGTGGACTGTTTAGGGTCAAGTCTCTAACCATGCTGATGTAGTAACTCTGCGCTCACGTCGTTCCTGCAGGAGCAGAACATTAGTGCAGCTGAAATCCGAAGGCGATACGAAGAGAGTTTGCGGCAACGTGGAGGTGGCGATGGCGATGACGAGGAAGACGCTGCTGAAAATGCGGCTGCCGAAACTGCGCTGTCAATAGTCGAAGAAGAGCGAGAGGGAGAGGGTGGCGAAAACGAGTCGCTTATCGCGGAAGCCAGGGCAGCAGTGCTAACCGCTGTTGAGGGTGCCCCAGAGGGTGAAACCAGTGAGCAACCAGCTACTTCAAAACGGAAGAAGAGTGAAACGAGCAAGAAGGCAGCAAAGAAGAAAGCAAAGCGAGATGACGATGATGATGATTTGGACGCGCCGGCACCTCCTCCCGGTCCAAGGAGACGTGTCAAACGACGCAACTTCGCCGGCAGTGGCAGCGATAGCGACGATAGTGACGAGGAAGCTGATCCAAACTTTCTTCACAACGGACTCCATGACATTGAAAACAATGAAGACTTGTTCAGAGAGGTCCATGGAGATCAGGGCCGTGTTCCCGGACAGACGGATTTCTGCGCCAGTTGCCACTGTAAATTCACAGTCACCATGACTTCAGAGGCGGCACCAGCTCACATGCAAGTGGACAACAAGCAACATTTACTCTTATGTCCCTCATGCACTAAGGAATTGCGTGAGAAGGGCAAGGCTGCCAAGAAGGGTACACAGTCTGCGGACGCTATTGCATCTGCTCGTATGCAGCGAAAGCGGATAGCGGCAGCTCTACTTGACCGAAAGGAGCTCACTGTTCCATCGCTACTAGACACTTGCATCTCTTTGATCTCGAATCATATCGATGATGTTGAATCGCTTGGCGACATTGGCACTACAAATCAAAATAGATTGTCTCGAATTCTGTCTAGAAACCGCTCGTTGAACTCAAAAACCATCAAGCTGTTTTTGGACCCTGCCTCGAAAAACCTGGAGTTTTGGGATTGTTCTGAAGTGAGCAAGGATAGTCTCAGACTCATTCCGGCTTATTGCCCAAACTTGGAGTCCCTTACTCTAGGTATGTGCGGCCATCTTAACAATGAAGTCCTCAACTACTGTGCAACAAACCTCACAAAGTTGAAGTCTATTGCACTTAATGGTGCGTTCCTGGTCACAGGTGAGGCCTGGGGTAACTTTTTCTTGTCCATGGCTGGTAGATTGGAGCGTATTGACATTAGAAACACGCACCGAATGAACTCGGAGTCTCTTGCTTTATTGATTGAGTCTTGCCCCCAGTTGACCCATTTGACTCTTCATCGCATTTCGGGACTGAACGACCCCGCAGCTTACTTGATGCTGCCGATGCTCACCAACTTGGTGCATCTGGACTTGTCACACCCTCCCCAGGAAGTTGTCATGGCTAACGAGGTTGAGCTAATTACAGACGAAACTTTAATCGTCTTTTTAAACGCCGTGGGCTCTCAGCTTGAGACCCTTGTACTTGATGGCTGTTCAGAGCTTTCTGACAAGTTCATTACTGACGGCCTGCGACCTTGTTGCTGTGGATCTCGACTTTCACGGCTTTCACTGGCGAGCTTGGACAAGATTACTGATGCGGCTATTGCAGATTTGTTCAGGACGTGGAACAAGCGCCATTCGCGCTCCCTCACGAGACTGTCAAATTTGTGCTTTGACAGGTGCTTCAGTATCGGTGACGATGCAATTGAAGCTATTTTCAACTACGTGAGGCCGTCGATTGTTCAACTGAGTCTCGCGTCACTGCCGGACGTGTCTTCTACACCTTTCCATGAGGCCTTTGTGGAAGCGCCATCGTCTCACCAGTTCCCCCATCTGACAGACGTCAATTTCAGTTTTGTAAGGCCTATCTCCAATACTTTGCTGGAAGGTCTTATCGCCAGAGCTCCAAGTTTGGAATACGTGGAGGTTTTTGGTGCACCCAAGGTCAATAGAGCATGCTCGATCCGCCCTGGCGTCAAAGTCATTGGTAGACAGGACGAATTTTCTTGATAACTTGTCACTTGAGTGGCGTTTTCGTGTATTAATTATTTTTTAGTTGAATTAAATAAAGCAGATACCCCTATTACATTAAATTAGTTGACAGGCCTATATTATGTTTGGTAGTACATGTTGTAAGTTTGCTCATCAACATATGAGCCATTGGCCCCGCCAGCTTGGGCCTGCTGCGATTGTTTTTGTAGAGGATTGATTTCCACACCAGGGTGTCCGTTTTCATTCTTGAGCCGCTGGAGGGACGCTGCCGGCGAGTTGCCGTAATCAGCCAGCTTGGTCAAGAGCTTGGTCCGTTTCACCAGTGGGCCATTGAGTTCCATGTCGACGTCGATGAACGCGGCGCGAGCGGCCCAAGGGGTTGCGGGCCCACTGCCGCTCGCTACCAAAAAGTCAGAGTAGATGCGGGACAAGTCTGCAATAAGGTAAGGCGGCAGGTGGGCCTTGGTGGTCAGGGAGGTGGACCAAAGGGGATCCAAGTACGTCTGGACGTGCGATTGGTACTCGCGCTGGATGGCCAGCTCGGTTTTGTTGGCGTTGCTGCTTTTGTTGATCTTGCGGAGGAAGGCCTGGGCCTCGGCAATCTCAAACTCGATATACGAGACCCAGAAAAACTTGCTGGCCAAGTACTTGTTTGCATTCTGTTTGAACAATGACCGTGCCTTGAGAATATCTCTCTTTGGGAGACGGGCGTAAAGCTTTGCTTGGGAGGCAATGAGGTATGCCTTGATGCCTGGGTTTGTGACCTCGAGTTCCTCTGTAGCTGCCACTGCTGCCTTTGCACTTTTGTTTGTCTTGATCAGCGATTCTGTATATGCAATAGCAGCTTCAACGCCGCCTACCCGTCGTTCCAATTCAATGCGATACGACAACGGTTCCTCATCGTCTGGGTTTTGTCTTTGCATTGCTTGAATGATATCTCTCGCAGCAACAACTTCACCCTGGCTTTCCTCGAAAAGTGAAAACTGGTATCTAATGAATGGTCGAGCCACAGGAACGAATACAGTCGAGGCACGACGGAAAATATTCCTCGTCTCCTCAATAAGCTCGTCGTAGTCTCTCGCCTGTGACTCTTGGGTTTGCGCTTTTGCCAATTTTGCACAACGTAGCATCCACCGCACATAACGTAACCAGAACGTGTCGTACAGTGCGCAGGGGACCAAAGCGCGTTCGTATAATGCTCTAGTCTGCTCAAAATCGCCTTGAGCCTCCTCCCACGTGAGGTATGCGTGCCAATTTTCAATCTGGTCTTGTTCAAGTTCAACAACATGGAAGTATGATCTTGAAATTAGCGACTCGTAGGTCCATCTGTCCGTCGTGCCCTTCTGTGTAACTTGGAATACTCTGGCAAAGTGTGTCGCAACGTCTTCTCCAGGTACCGCGACAACACCTCCAGATAATGGTGCCAATTTGATAAGTTCTTCTGTCGAACCGGTATAACTTGGAAGTAACCCAGAGAACTTTTCGTAATACCGCGCATATTGATGTAATGGATTTTGAATAACCCTAGCCAGTAGTCGTACTAAATGGCCATTGTCTTCTCCACCATTTTGAGCCAGCAGCTGCTCTTCAAGTTCAATGTACTTGTCCCACACGGGGTGTGATAGAAAGTCTTTGCCCACAAACTCGACTGCTCTTTCAAGAAGGGTTCTTAGCAAGTCGGCCGATTCCACTAGCGACGCGCTTTTTTGTTGAAGCATAAAGTCAAGGTACGCTGTCCACAAATCCACAGAAACTGGAAAAGCGGCAACTGCTCTTTCATAGACTCTTTGTGCGTTTCCACCAGCAGAACCGGCTGCCGTCGTTTCCTTCTCAAACTTAATCTCCCACTCCGCATACTTGATCCAGTATCCAAACAGCAAGACAAACTTGTCCAAAAACCGGTCGTATGTTGATCTAGTCGTTTCCTTGATTGCCGAGTAAACCTCTGGGTACTCGCCGCCTGTTTTGCTGGAGCGAACGATTTTCGACGCGGCCTGCTGTAAACGTTCCGTGACTTCAATTAAAGCCTCCCAGAGCTCGAGGCTGTCGGGTTCAGCTGTTACAGCGTCGAGAGCTTTTTGCCATTCAGGGTCCTCCCTTGGAAGAACCAATAACTCTGTGTCCATATTGGCTTGTAACTATGTTGTGATTAACAGTAGTATGCGTAGTTTGGGCGTTGATGGAAATATTAATCGAGGTGCTGAAAAATCTATAGAGGTCACGTGAGTGTGTACACGCTGTGTACAGGCATCCATCCTTGATAAAAGTTCATAAAACCTAGGAAGCTGAATGTTCAATCATCTTCGTATTATTCAATGCATTTTTTTTTTTTTTATATATTATTATTAGAATTGTTTTACTGAAGAATAAAAATAGGTAAAATAAAAATTAGTATTGTTCCAAGAGTATGCAGACTCTCAGAATAAAAATTGGTTTTGTTTTGCAGTTTTTTTTGATTTTTTTTGTGATTGATTTTTGAATTAATGATGTGCTTCCTCTTATTTCAGTAGCAATGCAACCTTCTTGGCCAAAGCAGGGACGGCTCTCTGCGAAGTGTAAGCGTGGCTGTTCTCTGCTGCGCCGCCATTGGCATCCACTGGCTGTTCTTTGTTGGCAAGTTTGTGGATGTTTGACAGAATCTCGGGAGACTCGAGAAACAATTGTTTCAGACGCTTATCTTCAGACTCCAGAAGTTGAAGTATCATCCAAGCAGCAATGTGCTCAAATGTGGGCTCCTTACTCGTCAAAAAAGAAATCAGGAAGTTCTTGGTACCTCCAGCGGGCTCCAGCCATGCCTTCACGAAAGGATCATAGTTGTTGACCTTGGAAGAAAGGTTACCGAGAGCAGCAGCACTGTTTCCTTGGATCTCAATGTTGTTCACTCGCGTCAGAGGAATAAGGACGTCGATAATGCCTAGTGAGAACAGCTTACTCTTGAGCTCATCACCCAGAGCCAAGACAGCCAAACAAGCCGTCATCTCGCTCTGAACACTAACAGGTGCCGTTAAAATCCGCTCCTTGCACTTTTGCACAGCTCCTGCTTCCACAATCATGATTTTGTTCTGTTCAGAAGCAGCAGCGAGATTTCGTAATGTGGAAACGGTGTGGCACAAGATTTCTTCGTGATCAGAGGTTCCTAGCAAGTCGACTAGAGGCTTCAAGAAACCTTCGGCAACAATTGCTTGCTCATTTGACGGGTGAATGGAGATGTTTCGAATGCATGCAACAGCAGCGAGCACCAGAGGCGTAGGAGTTGACTTCAAGAGCTCGAGTAAGTATGTGAGGCCATGTGAGCTGACAATTTCTAGTTGGTAATTGACATCTGATGCAAGGTTTCGCAAGGCAAGAGCAGCCTGGCATTGAACACGAGGACTTGAAGAAGAACCCATTAATTTGACGAGATGAGCAACAAGTCGCGGCTCCGTCTTGGCAAGCTTATTTCTGTTCTCAGGGTCTACCGCAATGTTACTTAGTGCTGTGGTACAGTAGTACTGCACATCAGGGTCTGTCGAAGTCAAAAGAGAAACAAGAACGGGGATTGCGCCTGCCTTGACAAGCTGTTGTCTGTTCTCATCAGAGTGTGTCATATTAAGAAGAGCGCCGGTAGCGTTTCGCTGGACGCGCATGTCCTTCGACTTGGCGAGGTTTGTGAGTGGCACCAGGGCGCCAGAGGTAGCAATTTTAGCCTTGTTGTCTTCGTGCGTGGCTAGGTTGGTCATGCATCCCACGGCGTTACATTGGACCTCAACATTGGGCGACATCATTTGGCGTATCAAAGGTTCCAGACCGTTCATTTCGACAATTAACTTCTTGTTGGCGCTGTTGACAGCCAGGTTTCCCAGAGCGGCACCGGCTGCACGTTGAACTTCAACGTCAGATGTTTGCAGCAACAAAAGAATGGGTTCCAGAGTTTCACGGTTCACAGCTCTAATGCATTTTTCAGTGATTTCAGCAAAGGCCAAAGCAGCGCTTCGTTGGAGTTCCAAGTTGTCAGAGTAGACCAGTGTGGTGAGCGCAGACAAAGGGCCATTACTGAAAAAGTCCACGTCTTCTCTCTATCCAAAATGTTAGTCTTTAATCACCAAAAAGAAAGAAAGCAGGCAGTACTTACATTGTCTAAAAAGTGAAGCAAAAGTGAGATGGCCTCCCGCTCACTTTCCTGCAGCATCTTTGGGTAAGGACCCTCCTGGCTGTTTCCGGTGCATAAACTACAGCATCCTCCCATTGTTGTAGACTGTGTATACTGCTATTTACAAATATCAGAGAGGCGATGCAAGTGCTGTAATAAAAAGCGGTCGTTTATAAATCAAAAGACAAAACAAAAAGGCGTGTTGAGAAAAAATTTAGACGCGCGCGTTCGAGAAGCTTGTTGGTAATAAATATGGCGATTGTGCGGCCGCGTGCAAAGGGTGGCGATGGTTTCGCAAACTGTGAAAGTCGCAATCAGTATTATCGACACAAGAATTGACACAAGTTACAGGCCGGGAGAGCAAAAATATTTCGGCGAGATAGAGCAGCGGAGAACTGTAACGAGTTACGACGGGATTGCAAAGGGAATTTAAAAAAGGAGGGAAGGCCTTGATACACATTTTTTATTTCG
Source organism: Geotrichum cucujoidarum (assembly GCA_030566025.1). NCBI lineage: Eukaryota > Fungi > Ascomycota > Dipodascomycetes > Dipodascales > Dipodascaceae > Geotrichum > Geotrichum cucujoidarum. The sequence continues at coordinate 38,031 of JAJMHN010000050.1, read as the reverse complement.
TTAGGGGTGGTGCTCATGGGCAAGGGCAATTTAGAAAGGGCCCATACAAGAAAGCTGTATTAGATAAGCCAATGAGCCACGCGAAAGCTGCGGCCGACGATGGAAACCAAGGCCTGTAGAAAGGCTTCAAGGCGTATTAAAATGCTAATCGTGTATTATGTATTTACTTACTTGACAACTACATCAAGTTGGTGGAGCCACTCGGCGCCAAACCAGATCTGGCCAAACCGTCTTAGTGATCCCTTCAGAGCGGATCCTAGGGGGTATCCCACGTCGACAACGTAGTGAGTCCAGTCTCCATTAGCAACAGTGCCCGTAATGTAGGCGTTGTGAATGCCTGTAAGTGGGACTCCGCAAGATATCACTAGCTTCGCATTCGTGTATGGTAAAGCCTTGTTGTAAGGGAGTCCAGTCGCAGAATCCAGGCCAGAAGGAATGTCGATGGCCATGATGTGTGACTTTTGGCGTTTGTTGGCCCACTCCACACAACTCTTCACGTTGAGTAGATCATTCTGTCCAAGGTCGTCGAGGGTTGTTTGGTATCCTTGAAAAGCGTCAATGACAAGTTCCACTGGGCTGTCCATGAGATTTACTTCGCTAATAAACTGGTCATACCGAGTGAAAATCCTGCCCTTGCTAGACTCCAATGCAGCCAGCTGTAGTCGGACCTCAGATAGCACTGCATCAGATCCAACGCTATCCTTTCTGTTCTTCTTTCGCTGTTCTTCAATGCAACCCACGGTGAATGCAAAGACCTGCACTTGACGGTTGGCCAAGTGACGCGCTGCTGCAAGGGCGCGAGCACCTGTACGTGAGTTGCCCACAAAAACGACAACCAAGGGTCTTGAGTTGTGGTTCTTGTATGAGAACCGTGAAGTTCCTCCGAGCGATTTCACAGCAAGTTGGGCAATCCCCCGGCCCGCGTTTTCAATCAAAACTGTTTGAGGTATGCCAATAGACTCGGTGGTGAAACGGTCGAGTTCAACGACTTGGACGGGAGAAGCGCAAGGGCATGCAGTTTTGCTGCTAGTAGAAATGAATTCCAACGAGTCAGCAAGAAGTTGAGGCCGAGACAGCCGTCTTGATTGCAAGTCATTGGCCATGTGCATTGAAGACGCTCCAGTCTGGCCATTGAATTCTCCCTCCTTCTCCTCCTGATATAATGGTTCGTCCCTCACTGAATAATCCCACTCCGAGGCAGCTTCAAGAACCATTTCCCTGTTTCCAAAATTGATCTGACCATTAGCAGCTTTTGTGCGACCACCAGAGTTTGGGAGTTTGTTGAATGCCACCAATCTGTCACCTGGTAGTGTTTGATCGCTCTGTCTAATCTCTGCGAAAACAGAGGCCTTGTCGAACTGATCCAAGTTAGCTTGAAAATCAAATTCACTATCCTGGTAATCCGTAACATCTTCGGTGGCCCATGTTTCATTGTCGCTTCTTGGCACGTAGCCTCTCTGTTGAAAATTCTGTGATCGTTTTGTCCTTCGGTCGTTCTTTCTTCTATTTCTAGGACGAGGTTCGAACGGCTCAGCAGTTTGTACAGCGGTATACACATTGACGTTTGAATCGCTTCCTGTTGACGAGTTGTCATAGTCGTCGGCCTCTGTGTCAATATTCGATTGTGTCACAGATGCGTGGTGATGTGTCTTTTGCGACCGCAGTGGGTGTGCACTAGTGCCGACACCCGGAGAGTTCACAAATGAGCTAAATTGTGCCGGTGAAGGTGAATTTGAAGTGGCAGATGCTGAGATGATGGCTGGATCAACCAAGGTAGGCATTGGTGCTGAATGGATTATGGAAGGAGATGTAGGTCGCGGGTCCGCCACTGGAACTGGACCAGCATTTTTTGTAGGCTCGTTCGACACCATTTCAGGCGAAACTACTTGTAGGTCCTTGACACTAGCACCATTCACCTGGTAGGTTGACAATTTTTGCCCTGTACCGAGGATTGTGGCTATTTACCGGGTGTTAGTCTAGCATTCATGCTTGTTGTACAACCGTTTCAACTTACCATTGGATAGCAAAAGCTGTCCATTTGCAACGTCGCTCACAAGTCCAATGATCGAAGAGCCATCGTTAAGAACAACATTGACTGTAACGCCTTTGAATTGAGCAGACATTTCAGAAAAAAAGTGACTTGCAAGTGGAATCCAACTTTCAACTTGCTACTGTCACTTGATATATTTCAGTTTTGATTATGTAATCAATTAGATGGAGAGAATTATGGCGACTTGTAGTTCTTGTTGCCTGTTGGATTAAACTACTTGCACTATTGTGAAACCGCGGAAAATATTAAAAATGTTACAAATACACGTTTCTAATTGTATTGGAAAAAGAATTACTGTAAAGAAGTTGCTGTCGTGTATCTCTGTTGTGAATATAGATTTATGCAGCAGAACTAACAACATGGGTGGTATGAATGCCTTTCATTACGTTTAATAGCATACAATAACCAAATCCAGCCTATTTAACGTTTGATAATCAAGTACCATGCTTCTCTTTTCAATTATTTGTCTGAAATCAAACCATAGGTTCATATTTTGTAATGAAACTTAGACTACAATGAGATCCCAACATTGCCTTAACCTCACAGTATTTCATCAAAAAAATTTTTGTACAGATTCAGCATTAAAACAGCAGTTTATATGTATTTGAAAAAACATACCTGAACGTATAATTCTACTTCCTTTTTGTGTTTGAAATTTATTTTTCAGAAAATTGGCAATTTGGCCGAGCGGTCTAAGGCGTCCGACTCAAGAGAAATCTTTCACTGATTACAGTGCTTTCGGATCTAGTAATAGGCGGGGGTTCGAATCCCTCAGTTGTCATTTCTTTTTGATACTGTAATAATATCGTCTTTTTTCTTGGTTTCGAGTGCCAACTATTGAAAAAAAGTCCACGCTGACGATTGATGATAAGTTGTGCACAGACTCCGGCAATGGTTGATTGATTCAGTTATTTCCTCTGGAGTACTAATTTCTCGGTAACTATGGTTAAGTTATGACCAAACAAGGGAACTGCCAGTTTTGTACAAAGATGCCCGAGCCTTGTCTGCACTTTCAACGTCTTTTTTGTTCCAGTATTTGGATACTAGTAGTAATATTTAGCTGTTGCAATTAGTTAATTAATTGGAAAATTTTTCAGGCCGTTTGAACTGTGAGACAGTATGAACAAATGGGGGCGATGATGGTCGTCGGGTCGCTGTTTTGGGCTCATGTGGGTTCAGCCATTGCAATTTTTAGCTCAGCAGAAAGAAAAAAATTATATTATTCTCAGTTGTGTGATTAAAATTGGCAGCATCGTTGTTTGCTCGGCGGCGGCGGCGGCGGCGGTCTTGAGAAATTTCTTCAAGGAAGCCGTCGCAAAAAGTTCTCGTCAAGAAGGCAAATCAAGTCCGGGCAGTGCTGAAGTTGGCGATGGCGATATGCAAGGCGTTTTGTGGGCTCAAGAAGCCTTGAGATCTCGACAAACCCAACCAAGACGCGCTTTGAGCTAAAATCAGTCGCGCAGAGTGAGCAGAGAGGGTTGTGGCAACGATCATGATGATGATGGATTAGCTATGACCTTTGACAAGCGGCCTTTTCGTAGACAGCATGGCGTGGAATGTGCAAGGCCCCAGGAGCGACGATGAGTTCTTGGGAGCTTCAAGGAGGGCTTTCCGAAGGGAGAAGCCCCCTAATAATTCGCAGTATCGTTAGTTTACCTCACCATGGTTTGCCGTGGTTTGGTCCGTGGTTAGCGCGCGCAAGCCCCACGAACAACAAGCCGAAACCATGTGCCAGGCTGACTAGACGATCGATGATTTGGTCTGGCGTAGTTTAAACGTAGTTTACCGGCGCTGGCTTAACCCAGTTTCAGGTCAGCGAGATCTCAGCGCGCGGTTTCACTGGCTCCCAACTTACGTCATAGCAGTGTAGTGTTCCCACAAGCACCACACCGGCAACCTCGATGATGACGATGGTGATGGCTGTAGATTTCTCTCTAAAGCCACGGCGGGCCCAATGAACTGGCTCAGAGGCACGTCCCGTGGGTTTATTGCAACAGGTGGGCTTGGCACGGTAGCTTTGGGTCTTGCTCGCATCGCGAACTTACCTTGGTTTCCTCTGAGACTTGCTTTCCAGTATAACCGCCTGCGTAGCGTTCCCAAACTTCCCCATTGTTTGAGCCGATTAGCGCAAACCACAGCCATGCCAGCAACCACAGCCCAGTACTGGCAACTGGCGAGCCAGTGCCGTCAAGGCCAACACCAAGAACAGCGAACGACGACGATACAAAGCAGCCCAGTAACTGGCTACTGGTGATCAAAGTAGCGATGGTTGCTGCTTCTGCTTCTGGGCCGCAGCCAGGCCTTGGGACCAGACCCGGAACCTTGACTTAAGTAGTAAACCGCCGCCGCCCGCCCATTGTGATGCAATCTCAAAGTTAAACAAGAACAAATAAATTGGCCCAGACTATGAAAAGAAGGCACCAATGCACTTGCAGGCAAACTCAATTTCCATACATGCGCCCTATACCAGTTTTTTTTTTTTTTTTTTTTCTTTTTTCTTCCTTTTTGTCTAAACCTCGCGCTTTCGCAATTTTATATAAATTAGCCAGTTCATCCCCTATTTTTTATTTTATTTATTCTTTAATACCGACATCTCAAGCTCTCGACTTTTGCTCCTTGCGACACCATCTTCTTGATACCTTTCGATCGTTCAAACTACTAAACCCCACACACAAAAATGCATTTCCTCAAGGTTTCTACTCTCGTTGCGTCCATCGCTTCCGTCGCCTCTGCCGAGTCCTGGGGCACCTTCAGCGGCCAGGTCAAGGCCGTTGAGCGTCTCTCTGGCGACGACTACGCTCTTGTTTCCGAGTTGACCATCAAGCTCAACGACGGCTGGTCCTTCAACTCCCTCAACGGCAGAACCGAGGGCCAGATCTCCAACCAGTCCATTGTCTTCTCCGAGGCCAACAAGAACTACGTTGGTGAGATTGGCTACACCAACACCGCCTCCAACGACACCGAGACCGCCGTCTGCTTCCCCGCTGTCCCCATCCAGATCCAGCTTGACCAGGAGTCTGGTGAGAAGAACATTAACGGTAACTTCAACATTGGCTGCATTGACAAGTCTGAAATCAAGAACTACAACTCTGCTGCCAGTGCCTCCTCTGCCGGCCCTGCCTCTACTCTTGCCACTGTCACTCCTCCCGTTGCCAACCACACCTCCAACGCCACCGGCACTGCTCTTCCCACCGTTCCCCAGGCTAACTCTGCCTCGCTCAAGTCCATCTCTGCCATTGGCGCAATTGTTGCTGCCATTGCCATGTTTGCTTAAGGAATTTCTTCACTTGAAAATTGCCAGGACTTGTAAGTAATACAGGGCCTTTTTTTTTTTTCTTCTTCTTTCCTTTCAAAAGAGCACGCTTCACGATCAAATTAATATATAATACCCTTCTTCTTTTTCTTCTTCTTGTCCTAGTCACGATTACTCTTTGTTTTGTCTAATATTCATTTTATTTCCTTCACCATGGATTTTTATATTCTAATTTCTATTACCCCCTATTCATCCCCTCTTGATATAATTTAATGTCACTCCTTTAAAACAAAATAACTGCAAAAGAATGACCAGCTTCGTCGAAGGCCTTTTTGAACGCAACCTTGCAAGCCCTGCCCTGGGCCTTGGTTCCATTTCTTTCATGCCAGGAACGCCTTGAATTCTTGCCAATGCGGAAATTCCAGTTTGCAGGTGGGTCAGGGTCACAATTGCACGCCCAAGAAAAACGCAGATCTGGGGGTTAGGGCCGCTGAGACAAAGCGCGTGAACAGGGCGCAAGTCGTAAGTCTCAAGTCGTAAGCTCTAAGTTCTAAGCTCCAAGTCCCAAGTCTCAAGTCTCAAGTCCCATCTTCGAACTATCCAGTCACAAGCCCTGGAATATTTCACGCCCAGTAAAAGCTCACCGAGAACACTTCTTTGAACACTCCCCGACAAAGTCACCATGAGCAGCGCTTCGAGACTTTCGCCAAGGGCGATTCACCTGGCTGCAAAGACTGCCGCTTTATACAGCCGGCGGACGGCCGGTCGGTCAGGGCTCAACTTGGTCTACACCCGCTTCTACTCCAGCACCGGCGGCTACGGCAGCAGCAGTGGCGCCGGGTTCCATCCCAGCATCAACTCGACAATGGCCCAGCTGGATTCGCTGTCGATTCCCAAGTTTGAAATGCCCACCGACTCTGTGCAAGTCCTGACGCGGCCCGCCGAGTTCTACAACTTTTTAAAGGACAGAATCAGCAAGGCGGAAAAGCGCATCTTTTTGGCAACGCTATACATTGGCAAGACCGAGCACGAGCTGATTGACTGCTTGCGACAGGCGCTGCAAAAGAACTCGGAGCTGGAAGTGTCCATTTTGTCAGACGCGCTGAGAGGAACCCGCGAGGCCCCCTGGTCGGCATGCTCTGCGTCGCTCCTGGCGCCGCTCGTTGAGGAATTTGGCAGCAAGCGCGTACACATTCAAATGTACCACAGCCCCGGCCTGCACGGCCTGCGCGCCAAGCTCATCCCCAAGCGGTTCAACGAAGGGTGGGGTCTCCAGCACATGAAGCTGTACGGCTTTGACGACGAAATCGTCTTGTCTGGAGCAAACCTCTCCCAGGACTACTTTACAAACAGACAGGACAGATATGTTGTTCTCAAGTCGAAACCCGTTACCGACTACTACTACAAGATCCACAAGGCAGTGTCGTCGCTTTCATACACTGTTGCCCCCGTCCCCAAGCTCACCACCCCGAACAGACAGTCTACTATCGACAAGTTTTTAAAGACCGTCAAGCAAACCTTTGTTGCCAAAAAGTCAGATCCCACCTTTGAGTTGCAATGGACCAGAGGACCATACTTTCCAAACCCCGTCAGCAACCCAGACCAATTTGTCCAAGAAGCCACAAAGGTGCTGGCTCCCCTTCTCAAGTACCGCCCCGAACCTGTTGAAGTCAGCGACGAGACCCAACAGGAATGCCTAACTTACGTATACCCCATCTCACAGTTTTCTCCTCTACTAAAGCCTGTCGACTCTTCCACCGAGTTCCCTGTGATTTCCCGAATCCTTTCCATGTTGACCACCTTCCCCACTGACTTCACTTGGACGTTTACAGCCGGCTACTTCAACATCCACCCTGCATACAAACAAACGCTGTTGCGGTCCAGCCCTCCTGCCTCCCAGGGCGGGGGTACCGTCATCTGCGCATCGCCTTTGGCCAACGGTTTCTACAAGTCCAAGGGCGTCTCTGGCATGCTCCCCGACGCCTACTCGCTGCTTGCCAGCCGTTTCTTGGCCGACGTTGAGCTCACCAAGAACGAGCGCAGCGCCTCCTCCGAAATCAAAGTGCTCGAGTGGCAACGAGGCACCGTCAACACCAAGGACGGTTGGTCGTTCCACTCCAAGGGCATCTGGCTCACGCCTGCCTCCGAGTCCCCCGAGGGCCCGGCCATCACCATTGTGGGCTCCTCCAACTACACCCGCCGTGCATACAAGCACGACCTTGAGTCGAATGCATTGATCATCACCAAGGACCCCGCCCTCAGAGGCCAGCTGCAAAACGAAATCGATAGCTTGCTGGAGTACACTGGCCTCGGTAAGCCTCAGCCCATGCAAAAGAAGGACTACGAGGAGAGAAAGCCGAGCCCGCTGCTCAAGGCCCTGACCTGGTTACTTGGGGACAGACTGTAAAGCAATGCTAAAACACTACTGATAGATTTATTTTGTACATAATCAAAAGTTATAATAAAAAAAGTGGATCATAATTCATGTTGTAATTAGTTATTCTTTTTGTCTTGCTGGGCCTAAATTTCAACATCCCCATACTTAGGTTTGGACACAAAAAAAAAAAAAAAATTAGTGCAGCGGTCGAAACCTTTAGGCTTTAGGTGAAATATCAAAATTACCTTTTCTAAAGACAACGGCGACAACCAAGTCTAGACGTTCTCCAACAGCGTCTCGTATATTACAGTATGACAAGTCGAAGTCGATCCAAAGCAGCAGCAGCAGCCGCTGCCGCCGCCGCTGCTGCCGCGTCTGCACCCGCTTCAGTATCCCCATCCCCACCACCACAACCCTCAGCCGCCGGCCTAGGCCTATGGCGCGCCATCGCCGGCGAGCTCCAAAAGCTCTCAGCCCTGCAACAAGAAACCGCGAAAACCACCATCCAAATAAACGAAAGCTCGATATCCTCCGTGCTCGCTGTATACGACCTAGAGGGCAACCGCGTCGTGAATGACTACATTTTGAACTCCAAGGACGACTCCACCTCGGGCGTCGAGAAGGCCAGCGACGAACTTGAAACGGTCCGGAAAGAGTTTGAAATGAACCGCGAAAGGCTTGCAAAGGAGAAGAAGGCACTTGAGACCATCATCGGGCCACTAAAGAAACTCGTGGGCGATGGCCCGGCGGGATCGGGAGCAGCTGCGGGAGTAGCAGGCGGCCAAGGGGCAAACGGCACTACCGCCGGGGTCAAGCGAAGACTGGATGACACTGCTGACGCCGAAAAGACCTCTAGCCCGGGTCCCGGCTCCTCCAAGCGCTCCAAGACCATTCCCTCATCGTCCTCGTCCTCCTCTGCCAACGACACCACTGGCTACGTCCCACTTGTCGTCGGCGACCAGGTCGCGTTCCGCCTGCACAAGCCCCGCGCCGAAGAAGAGGAGGAGTGGATCCAGTGCGCCGTCACCAAGGTCTACGACTCGCAGTCCCCCTCCACCGCCTCCTCGCCCCAGCCCCGCTACTACGAGGTCAGGGACCCCGAGCCCGACGAGAACGGCAACCCCGGCCAGTCCTACAAGGCTTCCTACCGCGACCTCATCCGTGTTCCCCCTATTGATACCCCGTCGCTGCCACCTTACAGCGTGGGCGCAAAGGTGCTGGCGCGATACCCGGAAACAACCACGTTCTACCGCGCCGAGGTCGTCGGCACAAAGCGCGATGGCAAGTGCAGGCTCAAGTTCGTGGGTGAGGAAGAAGAGGGTAAGGAACAGGAGGTCGAAAGGAGAGTGGTCCTGCCCATTTCAACTTACAGCGGTCGGTGAAATCAAACTCAGTTGGCTAAACCAGAAACATTTACTGACTCTTTATTTATTACTTAAAAAACAGAATTAACAAATCACACTTGCTGACTTTTTTGATACTTTATTCAATCCCTAAATAAATAACCTATATTGTACATTTTGTTTTCTGGGGATTTTTAAAAGTCGATATTGCAATCGCACTGTGCTTCTTTTCTACTGCAAAACCTTACAGTCCAGCGGGCTCAGTGGGGGCATTGGGAGGAGCATTGTTCATTCTGTACGACACAAAGGACAAGCTCAAGGGTCTGTTTCCGTAATTGTATCCACTGAACTTTTCAATGGCAATGTCTGCGGAAGCAGGGGTGTCGAACTTGACAACACCGACACCGGCAGAGCGGCCACTGGGCTCAAGCTGGATTTCAGCGCGCTCGACACGACCGACAGTCTGGAACAATTCAACAAGGTCATTGTCGGTAGTAGCCCAGGGAAGGTTGGAAACAAAGATGGTCTCGCTGATCTGACCGTTGCCCATGGCTCCGTCGGTGAAAGGATTGGGGGCGGGGGCAGGTCGAGGCACACTGCGAGGAGGCAAGCGCGATCCAAAAGGTGGAGGTGGGGGAGCTCCCCGACCGTTGGACCCCACAAAACGGTCTTCTCTGACTTCGATATCACGGCCGTCCATTTGGTATCCGTTAAACTTGGAAATGGCGTTGTCCGCGTCTTGGGGGTTGGAAAACAAAACAGTGCCACATCCCTTGGATCTGCCATCACGGTTCATTTGGACATCGGCACGAACAACATCTCCAGCCTGTCTGAAGAGGTCCTTCAAATCCTGCCAGCCAACAGAGTAGGAAAGGTTGCCAACGAAAAGCTGGCAGCCGTCGGCAGGAGGAGGTCCAGGAGGGGGTCCGCGAGATGATGGAGGAGCACCACCACCACCACGTTCTCTCTCTCTGTCCTCGCGCACAAAGATCATGCGCCCGTCCAGCTCAAGGTGACTGAGCTTCTCAATGGCCTTTTGTGCCTCCTCGCGCGTAGCGTACTCAACAATGCCGCATCCTTTCGAGCGGCCATTGGGGAGAGTCAAAACATCAGCGTGCAAAACGTTGCCGGCTATCGATGTTAATATAAAGACTAGTTTAATCAGGCAAAAAAAGACAAAAACTTACCTTGTCTCATGAAATCCTTCAATTGACCCCATCTAACGTGGTACGAAAGGTTTCCAACGTAGACACGGCGGTCTTGGCTTGAGTCGTCGCCTCCGGGACCATTATCACGGAAGGAGCCAAATCGAGAAGGAAGAGAGTTGTAGCCGCGATCTCTGGAGCGTGATCTGTATCTAGAAGACTGGTGTTCCGGCGAGTAACCGCCGCCGCCGTTTCTTCTCTCTGGGCTGTAAGAACGCGAGCGCTCTCTAAAAGTCCGCTGAGGTCTGTGATCTGGAATTGGCGACTTATCTCGAGTTAGCATGTATAGATTTAACATCAATGTAGCTTAGAACTTACGCGCTGGAAATCGCGACCAGGAGAAGCTCCTCCGTAAGACTGGTTGGCTAAAAGCAAAACATTAATAACTTGATCGATCCAAACACCAATATCGAATCGTCCTTACAATTGTCCATTTTTTCTTGTCGTTGATCTGGAAATGTTTTCGTTAATAAATGCGCACACGGTAGACGAACGAATCCAAGTTCTGGGATAACACTCTTGCGCGGTAGTAGCGAGCATGAAACGTCGTAGTAAAGCAGGACCCCTCCAACACCAACAAGTTTCGTCTCTTCGAACCTCTCCACTGGTAGTGTACGTAGACATGATATTTTTGAAGTATTGCGCCCGGTTCTCCTCTCTTTAGCCAGTTCCTTCAAATCCAACAAGCCTAGCCACCGATCCAACTTCACCTAGCAAAAGCGTCTCTCCTAACAACCTGGAACCTCTTGAACATCAATCATTCTTCAACTCACACTTTCAATAATACCAATAAAAATCAAAGTTTGTGATTCTTGTTCCTTTTTTTTCGCTAAACACAGCCGTCCCAGCAAACGCAATCTAGCGGTAGTTCTGCCAAATTCAACTTTACAACTAGGAATAAGTTAGTGCATGCTCCGAACTTGAACACGAACGACTTAACGTAATACAGTTGTACTCACCTAAAAGTTATTTATTATCGAGCTCAATGTTCGTGAAGGTAAAGGGTTAAACTTTTCAAGTTGTTGGGGGTGGGACCAAACCAAAAGTTCAGTAGTTACGATGAGTGATGTACCCCAACCCAGGTTGTCTTCAAGGCCTCTGAGCTGTAGCCATCAACACCATTGAGCGAAGCGGTTTAAACAAGAAGATGAAATGCTTTAGGTAAATAGTGCAATATTATACAAGCGTCTAGAAGTAATCGCTGAGGAAGTTTGACTTTTTCTCTTTTGACTTTTCCAGTTTGGTTTGTACCAAACGGTGAACATTAGCCATGTAATCCACATAACCAAAGTGGTCAAACAATCGGTCTTCTGCCATGTAAGACTGGAACTCATAATCTGACCCGTCAAGACCTTCTCGAGCCAACTGAATACCAAGGAAAGACATACTGGACTGGTTGGAAAAGTACTTGACAAGAGCTCGTGCTTGGGAGGAGACTTCTGTATCGAGCTCTGGTAGCTCATTCATGTAAGGATCGAGAGACTCAACGTTCACAGCATACTCACCAAACAGGTCTTTCAAAAGCAATGGAGACACCTGTTTGTGGACCCACAATAAAATGTTCTGACCGTTGTATGTGAGATAGACGCCACCAACATCCAGAGCACTCTTGGAGGCTTTGACGTTAGTAGGCATGTTGAACAGCCCATTTTCCGTGTATTTGCAATCATGTGGCTGCAGGTTGTGCAATCCAATAATGCGAGGATACAAGAACAGACTGAGTTCAGAAGCAGAAAGAGATTTCATGAGTCTACCGAAGTGAATTCGAGGATCACTTACAATCTGCTGCTCGCGCAACGGGAGGGATCTCTGCAGTGCCAGACATTGAGCAATAAAATTGCGGAGAGTTAGAGGCACAAGAAGCTGGTTGGCTGGGAACGAAGAGCCGATATGTTGTCGGTAACTAGCAAAGACGTCAATGATTCGCTCGTTGATCCGGTCCCGAATGACCCTACGAGAAGACTCGCTGGTACGCGCAATGGAGTCTCTCGTGATAATACCCATAACAGCATCCAAATCTACAAAGTTCATGACATTCCGGAACTGGTCCGTGACTCGAGCAACAAGGTTAGAGACTCTCACACGACGCTGGCCATCACTGGACGTATAAAGCAGGGCACTTTGGAAATGGGCATTGTATTTTTCCTCAAGCTTGCCATCATACTGGAACAAAAGGCCAAGGGTGGAATGAGAATCAATGTTACCAAAAACTGGGTCATCTTCCAAATTTTCATGGTAAAAGTTTCCATAGTAGGCAGCAACTTGTAGGCCCGGAGAGGTTCTGACTTTAAGTTGAGCTTGTGTAGCAATCTCACCCTGACAGGTCTTGCAAAACTGAGAAATAAATTTGCGTCCGTCTCGTTGAGGAACAAAGTTGGGGTAAAAATGTTCATGGCCACCAGACAATTGACAGACTGCACCAGAATTTGCCAAGTCACAATTGGAGTTGGGGAATAAGAACAAGTCTAATCCAACTCCAGCTTTAGCATATTCCATGCCAAGATCCTTGTAGTATTTGTTGTCAGGAGCAAATAGGTCCACTTCCTTTTCGCCCATAAAATTGAGGGTACCCTCTCTAACAACAAGAGAGCCAGGTCCTCTGGAAGGGAGAGAACTCAAAATTGCCGACACTTTACCTCCCGTTTGTTTCGTTGCTTGTAGTGCGACATTCAATGCACATCCATAAACAGGCTCATCATAGGGGGTGTCTTCAAAGAGAACGTCGATTCTATCAAGAAGATCTTCAATAACATACCGAGACTCTTCAGGGTCAACAAAAAGACCTTCTTCAATAGGAACAAACCCATCCTCAATGTCACTCATCACCATCATCTGGGCCTGCTCTAACTTGGGGCTGAGATTGTAAAACTGGACTGTACGATCGTACGTGGCGATACCAATTTTCGCCTTTGCAGGGTACTTGATCTTGGCGCTTTGAGAAGGTTGGCTTTCATCGTTCGAGAACTGGCTCACAGAGTCCTCGCCAGCATCAAGACCGTCGCCATATAAGGCACTTCTGAGTGCTTCAACCGCTAGTTTGGGCAGCTCTTTCTTGATGGCACTTCTACTGACATCAATCAAAACAAGATGGCACAGGGGGCTTGGCTCAACGTCTTCGTCTTTCCAGTACTCCTTGGGGACAATCATGTCGTATGTTCCCAATGCCAATTCAGGGCGGCTAAGCCAATCGATGCGCTTATTTGATACATCAATAGGTTGGAAATACTCCGGTGGGACTTCGTTGGAGAACTGGCACATGTTGCAGGTAAACTTGGTGCCACCTTCAATGAAAGTCATGGAAGGGTTCATGTAGGTCCTACACCGCTGACATCTGGGAGGGGCAATTCCATTGCTAAAGTCAGCGACAGGGACAGTGCTGTGCTCATATTCCTTATTAGAATGTGGCGCAAAGGGGCGTAGTACCATTCCCAGTGGTATTTTGGTAGAGGCTCTTAAAGCTTCTGTCGATGGAACGTTGTACATGCTTAATCGCGCATACTGCGGGCCCGCGTTGCCTTGGTCCAAAACATCGAAATCGGCCGTGCTGGGCGGAGGGCAAACAGTCTCCAAGGTTTTGAAAATAGGATGAGCACCTAATTGCTTTTGCGCATCCTCACGGTCCTTCGGCACAAATGGAATGATGTCCTCTGCCGAAGGAGAGTTTTGGAGAATGGGGATGAATGCTTGTGAATCCGGTACTGATGTACTGTTGAACTGGCCAGTGGGTTGACTAAATTGACTCTGTGGCACTTGGCCAAATTGACCAGCCGCGGGCGAGGCAAATGTTTGTTGCTGAGCTTGAGGGGAGTTTCCAAAATAAGAGGGTTGTTGTCCGTAGGGTCCAGGTCCAGGTTGATCCATTGGGGTATATAAGGGAGCGCCTGATGAAGGCACTGCCGAAGGTTGGCCAACCTCTTGAACGTTCTCAGAGCCTGGAAATTGTGTGTGGAAAACTCGAGCAGATCGCTTGGTTTTTCTGCCTGCAGGCAACTGTCCAGCCGAGTTGTCCAGCGACATGTTCTCCATCTGAGCAGTGAGACCATTCTCACTAGGAGGGAAGGGCTGCGCCATCTCTATGCAATATAATAAGGCCAGTTGTTGTTTGTAGAAGCTATGTTGAGAGACAAAATGTGTCTAGTGTAGAGTCTCAAATGAGTTGATTGAAAATGCGTATTAGTTGTCTCGGTGAGACGTTAAGGTCCGGACTTGCTTGGAACACCGTGGTATTTTTCAGGCGTAGCTTTCTAGAGTTTCTACGCCAGGGCTGACCTGGGCGCTGGGGGCATAGAGGGTAAGGTCAAGTGGGAGGAACGCGAGAAATACAGGGTCAGGGGAGCAAGTCGCGACAGAATCAATTAATTATTCGAGACAAGAGCTTTGTTCCTACCAACTACTTGAACACGCATTTATTTATAGACTACACCAGCTCGGAAAATGGGTGTGACTGGGTTGCTGAAGATATTAAAGTCTGCTTCAGACGAATGCTCACTAGGGAAGTTTAGAGGCCAAACCTTTGGCGTCGACGGCTACTCTTGGCTGCATAAAGGTGCCATTGCATGTTCTTGGGATCTCGCGTTTAACAAGCCCACTCAAAAGTATGTCTAGTTTTTTTTTCTGTGTGAATACAGCAGAGGGTTAACTCTTAGATATATTGAGTATTGCCGACGAAAAATCCGCATGATGAGATATTATGGCGTCGAGCCGTATATTGTTTTTGACGGCGATGCTCTACCCACGAAAAAATCGGTAGACCAAGACCGCGGCAAGTGAGTTTAAACAACCAAGCACGATACTTAAAAAGCCCATTTTTTATCTTGAATTGCTTGACTGGTACCATTTATTAACAACTTTTGTTTAAGATCAAGAAGAGCTGCTCGCGAACAAGGTCTTTTAGCATTTAAGAGAGGCGACCGCAAAGCTGCACAAGACTTTTTCCAAAAGAGTATTGACATCACTCCATACATGGTCGCACAGTTGATTGAAGCGCTTAAACAGGAAAAAGTCCAGTATGTTGTGGCTCCTTATGAAGCAGATTCTCAACTAGTGTATTTAGAGCAGAACGGTTTTACTTCCGGAATAGTTTCTGAAGATTCGGATTTGCTGGTATTTGGGGCACAGCTACTCATTACCAAGTTGAACGATATGGGAGACTGTATTGCAGTATCACGAAAGAATTTTGCTCAGTGCTCAGAGCTACCGCTTGCAGACCTTACTCAAGCTCAGCTGAGAGCCATGGCAATACTTGCTGGATGTGACTACTCGGACGGTATCCCCAAAATTGGGCTCAAAATTGCCCACAGAATGATTAGGAAATACAACACTGGGGAGCGTACACTGAGAGGAATACGACTCGAAGGTTTTGCTGTGCCGGCTGATTTTGAGGAAGTCTATGAACAAGCTGAATTGACCTTTTTGCATCAGCGGGTCTTTTGTCTGAAAAAGCGCAAGCTTGTTATGCTGAACGAGCCAGACATGGCTCTATCTGAAAAGACATTGGAATATATTGGACGTGATATTGACCCGAAAGTTGCACAAGGAGTTGCGCTTGGACTATTGGACCCGTTTACAAAAAAGCCGTTCTCGCTTACTTCACAGATGCCACTACCACTGCCTGCTCCCTCTTCAGTCAGCATGACAGAACCTAATTCTTCCAACAAGAAGATTACATCGTTTTTTTCCAAAGCCGCACATTCCTCGTCATCACCGACATTGGCAAAGCCTTCGTTTTCTAGATCTGAAATGACCAGCAACGTTACACCAGTGAGACATGCAGCAATAAGACCGTTGCCCTTGTCGTCAATGTCTGTAGACCATATCAGGTCTGACAACAGGTCGCTTATCTCCAAGCGCGCGGATAATTTATTTGACAGTTCCCCTTTGAGTAGGGATGATGGCCCTAACAGCACCCCTGACTTTACCAGCAAGTTCTTTGCTGCCGTCCAGTCAGGACCGAGCGATCAAGGGTTCAACAGTCACTTTGATAGTGACAGTGACAGTGATATCGAGGAAGTTAATGTGGGCCAGAACAAGGAGAACTTACTCACGAAACCGGCTCCTACAAAGCCTAGTTTGAGCCGATTTGCATACAAAAAGAGTACTGCAGCCAGTGTGTTGGGCTCATTCATGAACCCTGCTGCACCTGAACCGGTAGCGACACCCGTGAAGAATACAAAAACCTCTGCTTTTGCAAACCCGTTTGTCGGGTTTGACAGTTCAGATGGAAGCGACGTTTCTGAGGTTGAAACTCCGGAGAAGGTAAGAACGCAAAAGCGCGCGCACTCGTCCCAAGAGAGCGCCCAGCCTACCATTGTCTTGGGCGATTATAGCAAAAGTCCCACAAGAAGCGCAGTCAAGCGACAGAAAATCTCTCAAGTGAACGAGACCCCCACGAGAGGGTTCCAGGGCAGCGGTTCAGGGTCTAAACTCTCTTCGAAGAGTTCTTTACTGGCTCCAGGTAGTGGCATTACTGCTAATGGCAGAGAAGACATGAAAGTGAGGCTGAGTTTAGATCGGTTCAAATATTCCGGAAGCATGGCAAGATAAAATGGTAGAACCGCCATAGTTCCAACTAGCATTGCATTGTTAATTAGGCATATTCTACTCCAAGAGTGGTCATAATATAATATTCATTTTTTCTGCTTTCTATATTGTTCACCTGTACGATCAATTGCTCTAATAATTCAACCTCCAACAATGACACTAGGCAAGGCATCGGAGGTTTCCTGATGCTCCGGCCGGCCGCTTCGGGTGGCTTTCCAGTGCCGCTACAAAGGCACCTCAGCCGTAATTGCAATTTGCTACAACAAAGCTCACTACAGAGACAAGGATTGATATCAAGTTGTTTTGGTGGTAAGTAGTTGGGCTCGGCATTTATTTGATCCGACGAACCGGCCCCAAACTCCCAACCCAAGGTCCGTCTACCAAAATTTGTGGAGCCCTGAGCACAAGCCACACGGCTCGGGTGACTTTGCCAAGCATCTCTCCGGGGAACCACGCATTTGTGACCCACTTGCCCTTTTGTTTGATAGCTGTCAACGGCTCGTCTTGGTTTGAATGACATCCGTGAAATTTGCCATGAAGAACAGGGCTAGATTTGAGTAAGTATATAGATGTAAAAAATGCATGAATTATTTGAAGTTTGAAACATTGTAAATACTACAGCGAAGCGTTGCAAACAATGACTGACGCAAGTGAAAAGTATTCAAAACATTCAGACGAAGATCTTGAAGCCGTTCTACCTCGACATGAGCTTGTTACCAAAGACTCCTCGCACTCGACCCCGCAACCACAGCAGGGACTCGAGGAGCAAGTTCAACGGCTGCTTGGCGAGAACGACCCGTCCTGTTTCCTCGTCACAGTCCAGCCAGGCGACCCAGACTTTGCCATGGACTGGCCCACGCGCTACAAAATCCAGCTCACAATCTTCTACGGACTGACGGCGTTTGGGACGCAGTTGAACAGCTCTATAATGGCCCCGGTGGTGGCACAGATCATGGACAAGTTTGGCGTGGGCCGCACAGTGGCTACACTGCCTACATCGCTGTTTGTGCTGGGCAATTCATTTGGACCAATGCTGTTTGCGCCGTTCTCGGAGGTGTATGGCCGCAAGATTGGCGTGCTGCTGCCATTTTTTATCTCGATTGTGTTTACCGTTGCCACGGGGGCATCGACCCGCATTGAAAGCGTGCTCATTACCAGGTTCTTTGCGGGACTATTTGCTTCTGGCCCCATTGTGTCTTCGGGTGGGGTGCTGGCTGACATTTGGCAGCCGGCTGTCCGGGGCACGTCGCTGGTGCTTTATGCCATGTTTGTCGTGTTTGGGCCCACGCTGGGCACAATTGTTGGCACGGTTATCGATGTCAAGGCCGCGTGGCAGTGGACCTGTTGGGTGTCGGCATTGACCATGGGCGTGATTCTTGTGGTGGACGTGTTTATTATTTCCGAGTCCTACGGGCCCGTGCTGGCTTTAAAGAAGGCCAAGGCCAAACGCAGGGAAACGGGCAACTGGCTATACCACGCCAAGCACGAGGAGTGGGAGTTTTCATTGAACGAGTTTTGCACGGTACACCTTGTGCGGCCGTTCGCCATGTTTGGAACGCCTATCGTGTTTTTCATTGCACTCTACACGAGTTTTGTGTTTGGCGTGTACTACCTGTTTCTCACGTCAATATCGACACTGTTTCGCGAAGTGCACAACTGGAAGGAGATTCCGTCTGGACTATCTTTTATCGCCTTGTTTGTCGGTGTGGTCATTGCCCGACTCTTTAACCTATGGGGCGGGCGACGGTACGCGTACATGGTCAGAAAGAATGGCGGCGTGTCTCTCCCCGAAGAGCGTCTTTACGTGACCATGTATACGTGCTGGCTGCTTCCTGCTGGTTTGTTTGTGTTTGCCTGGACGCAGCGGGAGTCTGTGCACTGGATTGCGCCCCTTATTGGCATGGCCATGTTTAGCTGCGGGTTCTTTGTCATTTTCCAAAGCTGTCTCAACTACATTGTAGACTTTTACACACGGTACGCAGCTAGCGCCATTGCAGCCAACACATTTCTTCGGTCGGTGTTTGGGGCTGCGTTTCCGCTGTTTGGGTATATTTTGTTTGACAACCTGGGCGCGGGTGGGGCGGTACGGTGCTGGCGCTCATTGCGACGGCCATGACGCCGATTCCATTTGTGTTTTACCGCTACCGGCCCATGTTGCGCAAGAGGAACCCATATGCCAGTTTGGTGACTTAGAATGAGAAGATTTTTTTGTAATTCGGTACTTGTTTAGGGAAATTGAAGACAGTTGTTATTTCCGTTGTTAACTCCACCACGGTGTTAAGCTCTTTTCTCCGATGTTATTTCCGTTGGACCGGAGTTGTCCACTGGCTGGTTGCCCTTTTTTTTTGCGCAAAAAGCTGACGTACTGGCCGGATTGAAGTTTACGCGTGACTCTTCACAGCGTGCGCACTTTTTTATCGTGTCGCCAGGCATTTCTGCCGGCTTGCCAGTGAAGAGAGCCATGATGGACTGTTGTGTTCAAAGGCCAGCACGAACTGGGGGTCCAGCGATGATGATTGACTCGCGCAAAAAAAAAAAAAAGCCAAGCCAAGTTCAGGCAGCTCTTCGCAGCTCTTGGCACCATGCAAAACGTTTCTTCTTTTCAGGTACGGCGGGCATTGTATTCGGGTCCGGTCTTCTCGCTTTGTGGGCAAATCTCCACCGCGCGTCTTTGTTCAGCGCGGCCGGCGACGACCAAAACGCCGAATTCCCGCGCATGAAGCAGCTCGTCGGAGGTTCTAACTGCCGATGACTCGTTGTGACTGACATGCAGCGCTAACTTACTGGTTCATGGCCCAGTGCAGAGCAGACGCCGGTTGGCAGGCCTTGGTGCCGATGCGCGGCTTTAGAGACCTCGGATCACGACCGGCTGTTACCTAATCACGGCAGCCGGCTCTTAGTCAGCCCCAACGGTTATCTTGGACGGGAAAAAAAGATTGGCACGGCGCAACCCGCACCGCAGAGACCGCGCAGTTGGCCAAGTCACGGGCGCCGGAAATTACTGCAAACTTTTTCCGCTCTCGGGCCCCGGTGCGCTTTTTGTTTTTTGGGCCTGAGTCGGCGGTACATTAATAATGGGCAAAAGTATATAAGAAGACGACGCTGCCCACGATCTGGTCACATTGATATCAATCTTTCAAGACGCTGAAGCATTTCCTTTTCATTTATATCTGCATCTTCCACCATGTCGTCGCCAAACGACCCGCACAAGGCAGAGGCACACTCAGATGAAGACTTCGAGGCCGATATTGGCCACAACCTGACGACTCTATCGGACGAGCAGGAAAAGACCGAGCTCAACCAGCCCATATCCTTTGAGGAAGAGGTCCAGCACCTGCTGGACGAGAACGACCAGAGCTGTTTTCTCGTGTCGATACCGCCCGACGACCCCGAGCTGCCCATGAACTGGCCCACGAACTACAAGGTGAAGCTGACGGTTTTCTACGGCATTACGACCTTTGGTGCCCAGTTCAACAGTTCCGTCATGGCCCCAGTATACTCCCAGCTCATGCGAGATTTTGGTGTCGGCCGCACCGTTGCCCTTTTGCCCACGTCCCTGTACGTGCTGGGTATTGCATTCGGCCCCATTTTGTTTGCACCCCTTTCTGAAGTCTACGGCCGCAAGGTCGGCGTCCTGCTGCCCTTTTTCATTTCCTTGCTATTTACCGCTGCCACTGGCGCGTCGACCCGCATTGAGAGCCTCATTATTACCCGTTTCTTTGCCGGTTTGTTTGCCGCCGCGCCAGTCGTTTCCTCTGGAGGCGTGCTCTCAGATATCTGGCGGCCAGCGGTGCGAGGCAACTCGCTGGTCTTGTACGCCATGTTTGTCGTCATGGGCCCCACGCTGGGCACAATTATTGGAACCGTTATCGCCGTCAAGGCCGGGTGGCAGTGGACGTGCTGGGTCACGATCATCACCATGGGCGTCATTCTGCTTGTGGACGTTTGCATCATCAAGGAGTCGTATGGCCCCGTGCTGGCCCAGCGCCGCGCCAAGGCCAAGCGCCGCGAGACTGGTAACTGGCTCTATCATGCCAAGCATGAAGAATGGGAGCTTTCAATGAAGGAGTTTTTAACTGTGCATCTAATGCGACCCCTCGCCATGTTTAGAACTCCCATTGTCTTTTTCATTGCCATGTACGCCAGTTTCATCTTTGGTCTTTTCTACCTCTTCATTACTTCCATTGCTGGAGTCTTTCACGACGTGCACGGCTGGAAGGAAATCCCGGGCTCTTTGACGTTTTTGGGCATGCTTGTTGGCGTGCTCATTGCCAGTGCGTTTAATGTGCTCGGCGGCAAGCGCTATGCCCGCCTTGTGGCCCAGAATGGCGGCAAGTCGCTCCCCGAAGAGCGTCTTTACCCCATGATGCTCGTTTCTTGGCTTCTGCCTGCTGGCCTGTTTCTTTTTGCGTGGACCCAGCGTCCCTCTGTCCACTGGATTGCCCCACTTATTGGCATGGCCATGTTTAGCTGTGGCTTTTTCGTCATTTTCCAGGGCTGCCTCAACTACCTCGTCGACTCGTACACGCGATACGCAGCTAGTGCCATTGCGGCCAATACATTCCTGCGGTCCATCTTTGGCGCCGCGTTCCCGCTTTTTGGATACATTTTGTTTGATAACCTCGGCGCCGACTGGGGTGGCTCTCTACTTGCATTCATCAGTCTCGCCATGTTGCCCATTCCCTATGTCTTTTACCGATACGGCAGTAAGATTAGAAAAAACAATCCCTATGCTCACTTGATCAGCTAGAAACGTACAAAAAAGTTGTCATTGTTTGAATACCTAAGCCATTATTATAATAAATTTTTTACCTTTGAGCCAACTGTTGCACTCAGTCTATTTATCTGTGGAATTAGTTTGCTGGCCCGTGAACTCAATGCTGATTAGCCTTGAGCTGACGTGAAATCCATGACGCGCTGCCAGGCCAGTTACTAGCCCCGATTGCCATGGCAGAATCATGCTCGCAAAGAACATGACGTTCTTCAACCATCATGTTCGCGCCAAAATTTCAAGCTCTGTTTGGGCGTTCCCAATTTGGAGATGATTGTCTCGGAACATCCGAGCCAGAGGTGCACCAAATCGGCTCAGCTCCGAACTTTTAGTATGTGAAAACTCGGATCCCAACCGAGGCCTTCGGGCTCAAGTACCCATACCCTGGCCATTTGCACGGCTGATATCCGAGAAGACCTCGCTGCTTCAACGGTGCCCTTTGCGAGCCAGGAAAAAGCCCAAGCCGGGGCATGCAAAACTGACAGTCATTTAAGTTAAGCGGCAAAATAAGGCGCGGCTTTTTTATTTTACTACTATTACTCCCATATCCATCTGTATTGGCAAAAAAAAAAAAAAAAAAAAAAAAAAAAAAAGTGGGCGTTTAGGCAAGGCTGACATTTTCCCAACCTTCTTTGGCGGAAGGGTCTTCGGGCCGATGATGGCTCACAACAAGCCTTGAAATGAAAAATCTTTCAAAACAGCACAACCAAGGGGGCTTATCAGGCAAAAGTATATAATAGAGGTAGTTTGTCTTGGTATTGAAGCAGTTTTTTCGAGCCAGATCAAGACATAGCTGGTAAAGCAAGAAACGTCCTTTTTCATTCATTTTAGTTCGCCTTAGAATGTCAGAGCCCTCTGATTTGGAAGCCAAGATTGGCTTGGACGCGACCAAGACCCCTTTTGAAACCCAAGTCCAGTCTCTTTTGGACGAAAACGATCAGTCCTGTTTCCTCGTCTCTATCGCCCCAGACGACAAGGACCTGCCCATGAATTGGCCCACGAGCTACAAGGTATGGCTCACCATCCTGTACGGCATCACGGCCTGTGGGGCCCAGTTAAACAGTTCAGTGATGGCTCCCGTGTCGTCACAGCTCATGGAACAGTTTGGCGTGGGAAAGACCGTGGCGCTATTGCCGACCTCGCTGTTTGTGCTCGGCAATGCGTTTGGGCCCGTCTTGTTTGCACCGTTCTCGGAGGTCTATGGCCGCAAGACCGGCGTGGTGCTGCCATTTTTCATTTCAATGCTGTTCACCGTTGCCACCGGCGCGTCGACGCGTATTGAGAGCATTATTATTACAAGGTTCTTTGCGGGGTTGTTTGCGTCGGCACCCGTGGTGTCGTCAGGTGGCGTGCTGGCTGACATTTGGCAGCCCGCGGTCCGTGGCGACTCGTTGGTGCTCTACGCCATGTTTGTCGTCATGGGGCCCACGTTAGGTACTATCGTTGGTGCAGTCATCCAGGTCAAGACCGTTTGGCAGTGGACGTGTTGGGTGACGGCGCTGGTCACTGGTGTCATTATCGCCGTTGACTTGGTGGTGATTAAAGAGTCGTACGGACCAGTGCTGGCTCAGAAGCGCGCTAAAGCCAAACGCAAGACAACGGGAAACTGGTTGTACCATGCGCAGCACGAAGAGTACGAGCTTTCAGTTAAGGAATTCCTCAGCGTGCACTTGATGCGGCCCCTAGCCATGTTTAGAACCCCCATTGTCTTTTTCATTTCTCTCTACGCCAGTTTCATCTTTGGGCTTTTTTACCTCTTTCTCACGTCCGTGTCTGGAATCTTCCACGAGGTCTATGGTTGGAAGACCATTCCCGGGTCGCTTTCGTTTTTGGGTCTTATTGTTGGTGTGCTGATTGCATCTGCTTTCAATATCATGGGCGGACGACGATACGCCCGCTTGGTTGCACAGAACGACGGCAAGTCGTTGCCAGAAGAGCGCTTGTACCCCATGATGCTTGTATCCTGGATGCTCCCTGCTGGCCTGTTTCTATTTGCTTGGTCGACCCGTCCATCTGTACACTGGATCGCTCCGCTTATTGGCATGGTCATGTTTAGCTGCGGCTTTTTCGTCATTTTCCAGGGCTGCCTCAACTACCTCGTCGACTCCTACACTCGGTACGCTGCGAGTGCTATTGCAGCTAATACCTTTTTACGGTCCATCTTTGGCGCTGCGTTCCCGCTGTTTGGATACATTTTGTTTGACAACTTGCACCCAAACTGGGGTGGCAGTCTCCTGGCCCTGATTAGTGTGGCCATGCTGCCCATGCCGTACGTCTTTTACAAGTTTGGTACAACCATTCGCAGCAGAAATCCGTATGAGCATTTGGTTAGCTAGAGATGAAATAAGGTGATTGATAATTTTTTGTAACATTCATTGCTAGATGATTTAATTGCATAGATTTTTTTTTTTTTTTAGTCCTGACGTTTGTAATTCTATTGGTAATTCTTTTGAAAAATACGAGCATGGAGTCTCCATACCTGTCGCTTGGTGGTGCACTTCTCTGCGATTGCATGGGCCCACCAGTCTTTGTCTACCGTGGGCAACATATTTCAAGGGTCCTCTGAATACTCTGCACTCAGGTGAAGTTACATCTGAGCTATTTAATTTCAAGAAGCAAACTGAGCCATTTCTGTGTTAAACTAAGCAAATTTTCCAAGACAAAAAGCCGAAGTTCTCATATCTATATACCGTTGAATCGAAGCTCCTTGTCTAAATTTTTCGAATCCAAGCAATTCTAAATCACATTCTTTTAATAACTTTTTTCTTCCTTGAGTTTCGTGGTTTAGCTCGGAATTTTCTAAATACAATTTCTTGCTCGTGAAGCTGCATAGAACCGGGCTATGAACCAGCCTGCGCCAAAAAGTGCTGACGTACCAACTGCCCTTCACGACCACCTATAGGCCCAATTTGGTATCAAGCTCACAGAAACCTATGAAAAAAAAGAAATCCGAGCCAAGAAAAAAGCCAAGTTCGAACAAGCACTACCAACCAAAATAATCAATCAGTGATCGAGCTCATCTCGTAAAAAAAAATCTTTTTTTTTCTCTCGACTTTCCTGTAGCAACAGGTTTAGAAACAACAGGTTTAGAAACTTAGTTTCACAATCGTTTTTTTTTCTCTCCGGTGCTGCCCGACGCAAACTCCAAACCGTTGGCACTTGCAGTCCCGCCCTCTTAGCTCGTTGTCCATGCAACGCTCATCTAAAGACGGCCTTGCTTTACGGGCCCATGAGATTGATCTAACTTGCACTCCCCAAGATAACACAATGCAGATTACAGCGCTTGTAATGTTTTATTGAGCAAAAGTGTGCTGACTGGCTGCTTTGTTAGATACATTAATATTGAAGACAAGCATTGAATTGGATATGGTACCACTGGGTTATATGGGAAGGCATATCCGGTTTCCGATTGACAGCTGTCACGTGTTGATATTAATTTAAGTATACCTATCCGCTGAAATCTCTGCAATCACCATCCCAGTAGCGATCGTTGAGTCATTTAAAAAAATGCAGGCTTATACAAGTAATCGTTTTTGAAATTTTTGGCGTATTTAAAAAAGACTTTGGAGCTATGTGAGGTGGTATGCGAGCTCAATGGTGGAGCGGAAAGAGCAGTGCATTTTGCTTGACCAGGCAATCAAAACAGCCAAAGTGAGCAACAGAAAAGAACCCACAAATATTTAAAAACTGGTCTTGACGCCGTCACTGCTGAGTACCGCGTTTTGTCCAAAATGCATGTGTCCAGTCTTGACTCGGGAAATAAGTTAAGACGAGTCAGTTGGAAAACGACTTGCTAGTTTGCAATCGAAATCCACACGGCACCTACAGCAGTCAGAGGTATTGATCTTAGGGAGAAGGCTTGTGCCACACGCGTCGTTTAAAATCCGTCTATCAAGATTTGGAGCCAGTCGTGTGAAAGAGGTTGTGTCGAAATGAATCGTTGATTGTATGATCGATGCCCATAGATTTCATGGGAAAAATCAAAAATTAGCTGCAGCCAACTGTGATTCTTATTGAAGTGTGTTAAAGTGAACCTGACGTTCATATGCCACTTGGGGCTTACCTCTAGTAGGTAAATATGGATGTACTTGACTGAGAATGGGCTGTGGTGACTGTTTGTATTTTTGTTTCGACAGAGACTCAAATTAACGCGTTTTTTCTTAACGCAGACTGGATGAACTGTGGGTTTTTTAGACTTTGTTGGGAGTGTTCTGAGACTCAAAAATGAAGCACTTTCTTGGATCAAGTACTTATGGGTTTATGGAACGTCTTTTTCAATAGATGGGCGCTTTTTGGGACAGGGATTTAACAGAAGGATAATTCAATTTAATTAATATAGGCCCACGCGTCGATTCGGCATTGATATAGCCGAAGCGCGTTACGCTCAACAACTTCCTACCTACATACATACCGCATGGCAAGGTGCCCTCTGCAGTTCACAGTAATTAGAGAGACCGCGACAGACCACCTTGGGCCAATGCACTTGTCCACGATGTCCATGATGTCCCCCAGAGCTAGTCTCGAAGTGAAGGAAGGGTGTACAAAAGAAAAGGTTCTCAAATTATAGGAATATAATAAAGCAAAACAGAATACGGACTTGATATTTCAGGTACAATGTCTCCCATACGGAACCTGAGAAATCGTAATTAAATGGCTTAGTTCTTGCACAAAAAATATAAAAGTGATTGTCATCCAAAATTGGCAGACGCAAAAATGTAGGATTTCACTCGAGAATGTCCCGAGTGGTCGACAACGTTAACAAGGACTATTTATACTTTTTTTTAGCAGATTTGTTTTTGACCGTTCTGTTTGAACTTTTCTTTTGAGCAAATCTTTGCTAGATTTTAATTTTTTAACTTTGATCAAATGTCTAAAGAAGTTATAGATTTCTCTGTCCGAGAGGTCTACACCCAATGAGCTCCTCTTCTCCGACTGATTGAATTGTGTCTTTAGCCGTCAACACGTTTGCTGGAAATTTTTTTTTTAAAACATTTAATACTTTTCAGTGTTTTTAGTTACTCAACTCTGGCTACTCTCGGATTTTTTTCCGGAACCCCGTTGGGCTGCAGCCTTTATGTATAGCACCACTCAAGCTTTCCCATAACTACCATTGATAGTAATGCTTGCAAACAATCCATAAAATTTTACGTCAGGGCAAGTCATGGATGAACACTACTTTTTTGTCAATGACAAACCTGATTTGATCAACAAAATTACAGTACATAAAAAAATACCATACTGATTTCTTATTGAAATTTGGACCCTTACAAACATAGGTAACTCTTGTTTTTCAAATTGCAAACAGCAGGTGTCTCTATAATAAATTGACTCTACTCGTGTTTTTTGCTAGTCTTAGTCATGGCATAGCCGGAATTTCAAGAGAGCGACCTTGTAACGAAAGCGTCCATAACCGGAAAAAAGGGCAGTGTCAAATCAAACTCGCATTCTTATCATTCCGTAATTGACGTTGACTGCAGAATATGGACTTTCCAGCTTTCGACTTGCCCCTCTTGCTGCAGCTTATGGTTTCAGCGGTCCTGTATCTAAATCTTTAATGATCTGTTAATGAGTTCAATGACACCACTTTTTTCATTCTCGGATCCATCCGTTTTAAAGTACTAATGCTTTTGGCCTCGAGACAAGACTAGAAAAAGGCACGCAAATTCTTAACAGCACCAGTTGTTGTTTTTCATGGAGGGGTATGATTGCTAATACCTTTTGGGGCCAAGTTTAAGAGATTTTGACAGGCAATTCGGGAAGCCCGGATCTGTTTAAAAATTAAAAAAAAATAGTACTGAAATGACATTGGAGCAATGGGGATTGGAGTTGGTCTAGATATAGTAATAAACAACTTTTTGCCAAGAAGGAATAGGCTGGAATTAATTCTCAAAATACCATCAGTAACCAAAAAAAACACATCAATGATGATACTAATTTAGGTACATTTGCTTGTTCCAAACCAGAATTATTGTCCAATGTTTTTTTTTTTCTTTTTTTTGAGCAGAGTCCAAATAATTTACAAGTTAATAAATTGTTTAGGACCATGGTGTTGGTATGTTGGACAATCAAGACCCCTGCAAGAAAAGTATATTTTGGTGCTTTGTCCAACAAAGCAAAGCTGACTGAACTTGTCGCCCCGCCGAGTCCCCGGCCATACTTTCTACTAGCTAAGATGTAAACTAGCCATTTCAAATTTTGTTTCAAAATCAGTGTTTAATACAAAGTTAAGGGTACCACAGTTCTATTTCAAAAGCATTGTTTTTGGGTTCATGTAGCTACTAGCAAGTCACTTCTTGTTTTTTTTTTTACAAATTAGAATTTCTGTGCCATAACCGCGTTCCTTTTGCGTGTTGTCGACGGGCCAGGAAGCACGGTTCAACAATGGCCAGTTGATTGGATCCCAAGAAAACAAAACAGGAATAGAGAAGGATTCCAGCGCAAGTGGGGGAAAGGCATTGGCAGAGTTGTCAAGTACGGGCAAGCTGGGATATATCTGGCTCAGGAGATGCTCTTGAATATATGGCCATGACACTAAGCGGTAATGTGTAGGGTGGCCGGCATGCTGTTAGAAACAATTGCCCAACCAGTCCCAAGCAACTTCAAAAATGCCGTCTTTAGTCCATCTATAACCTCATATTACTTGCAGCGTACCAATCTTTTTTTCCTCGGTCATGTGAAGCCCCAGCTACCTCCAACCCAGTACTATTGTACAAACCTGTCTTATCTTTATAATCTTTGGCCCCTCGTGACGACAAACATGGCGCAACTGGAGGAGAAATGGATTGTAAGCAAGCTCAAAAAAAAAAGAAACAGGGTGGAATGGTTCTGCTGTACCGTAGCCTGAGAAAGCTGGACCAGAACCTGAGCCTTGTTTGCTTGTTGAACTTGTACCCACATGGGACTTGCGGGTTCTGTAAACTCTCGACGGGCATGATTGATGTGTAACTTTGTCTCTTTTTTCATGTTTTTTTTTCATGTATTTTATTGGGGGTTGATGGCAATTCTATAGAACGGGGGGCAATGGTATATCGTATTGTAAAGCCCGAGCATTTGGTGTCCAAGAATATCTAAACAGACAGCATTGACTACTTTTGGCGTCGAGGATACGATACTACAGAAGTCTTTTCCGTGAGCTTCCCATTTTTATCCAGTCTATCAGAGCCATGGGGTTGAGTTTTGCGTCTTTAAGAGCCACTCAGTCCCTGAAAGCAACTGAGTAAATCCAATTCACACTCTGAAGTTGCTTCTTTCAACACTACTCCTATTCAAGACAGTCAATGAGAGCTTCACGCCAAACCTTTGCACCAATTTTTAACGTTAGATTCTCTGTTAAAAAGTACTGCGAGCTTGTGTCGAGTTTACGGTGTACCTAACTTGCAGTAACGATATGGCCCTTTATTACGTACCCCCAATGGTTCAATCCGAGATTATGATTTCACATCTTACTAGCAGACAACCACCTAGCTGACTGGTCAAGTCTGTTGGCAATCAACTGTAACTAACTAAGCAATCGATGATTCGTTCATTTGCTTGAATCTTGTCACAAGCCAAAAGGACGTTCATTGAGGATTCAAGATCAGCAAGGTCAAGTTCCTAATCCCTTTTTGCGGGCTTACCATACAAATGCAGCCAATCATGCGTTGGACCAATCTAAAAGCCTTGTCGAAAACAACAAGACGGAATAAAGCAGTTTGCTTAACGAGTACTTGTGTAAATTTGGAGTCCTGGTTTTGAACAAAATTGCTTAGCGAGTTGTGGGTCTTGGAGAAAGTCGCTCCAAGTAACTGCCAATGAGAAACTGAGGCTCTTGGTGCTGTTGGCAAGCACTGGACCTGGACCTGAACGCTCCGGCAACGCACATTGCGAGACGCACCAACGCACCTCCCATGCTGCATGAACCCAAGGTTCTTCTTGCAAACCAGACCCACGTAAGCTGGAGCTAGAAAGGTCCCCTTCTTTTTTTTTGCCCCGTGCAGCACCTAAATCACTCAAGTTCTGGCTGCTGCCGAGATCGTCGTCGTCGTTTGTCGCGGGCTGTTGCAGTAGCTCGAGTTGGATTTTCTTGTCAAGTTGGCCAAGTTGACTAACTCGTGACGCATTGCCAGTCACTCGAGCGGGCTGAACTAAACCACGCTATCTCATGTTGCTGACTCAGCGCACAGGCCCAATGGGTAATTGCCCGTATTGGGCAGTTGATGGGCATATGTCATGTGACTTGTTAACTAGCCTTTTCTTGGGTCTGTCTGGCCTTTGTCTGGCCTTGCCATCACCACCAGCAGCCTTGAGCCTCGTTCAAACCAAGGCACTAACAGGGCGGCCGTAAAGTGAGTGAACTGGGATTCAGAGTTGGCGTGACAAGTGCAAACCAAAAGCCGCCTTGGCCGCCTGGATCACGAGTTAAGTAAGTCAACACGCTGGGTTTGAGTCCCCGGGTCTCGCCGCAGAAGGTTTTCTGGATGGGATCAAACGCCAGGCCGTGACGATCGCCGGGGGCTGCTGCTCCTTATCTCGGTGGTAGAATCGGGTCGGCACAACCCATTCTCCACCGAGTTGAAACATGCCGGCGTTTGTTGCTGCTTCTTTACGCGGGCTCTTTTGCCTGCTACTGCACCTGCGATTGTCTACTCCCTTGGACTTCAGACGTCTTGCAAACTGGAGACTGAAGACTGGAGACTGGAGACTGGAGACTGGAGACCTTGAGGCTTCGTGTGAGCCCTGCGAAAAGTCCTTGAACCCTTTCCGGCATTCCACTTTTTTGCGTACTGGCCCAATCCGGCCGCATGCATGATTACAAGCCTTGCCAGTTCCGGCCTAGCGTCAAATCCCATCATGCAAGAAAAAAAGAAAAAGCAATTACCAAGCCAGGACCAGAAGTCGAAACAAAAGAGGGCTTGATCAATCAATTCACCGTCTTTGATTGGTTCTGGGGCCAAGTCGGGTCGCAGCGTTGCTGCCGAGCGTCAGCCTGGTCTCGAGTATCTTGCGGACTACTTACCAGTGTAAGGCGGCCTAGTCCCCTGGTAACTTAACAGCAACAGCAGCCGAAGCAAGTTTCTTGGCCGTAGTTAGCCCGCACGTCAAACCACTATTTCGCGAGCCTGGCCTTTAAGCAAAGGCAAGACTAGCCCGGTCCCAGAGCAGTTCGAACCGTGGTCCAACTAGCAAGTGGGGAACCCCGCTGAACGTACCTCTGCTGGTACCCACGTATTGCAAAAAAAAAAAAAAAACTCGGGGGAGTTTTAATATACCGTCCGGTAAGTACCTGGGCAAGGGTTTAGCTTTTTTTTTTTTTTAACTAGAACCGAAAAACAATCATCCATGCAAGTTGAATAAAATATTCAAACCACCAAAAAAAATGGAAATTACTGGAAGCCAACACACCATTGAATCAAATGTCGGGTCAAAGTCATGTATTCGATCCAATGTGCAACAAGCCCGCGTCTCAGTGACAAGTTGGAGATGGTGGCATGTTGGCCATCTCCAGGCTTGGTTGAGAGTTTGTCAACTGACGATCTGGGGAGGGCTCGAGCAGCACTTGAGTCGCAACTCGGATGTGCGATTTGTCGCGGCTCTTTCGTCGCCAACTTGACCCTTTAAAATGTCCATCAATCAATCAATTAGGGAGTGGCACGGCTTTGCACCGTCCCAAGTGTCAAACCGCTTGTGGAAGCCTGGTTTGGGGTCCAGGTGGGCGTCTAGGTCACTTGTAACACTGGTAGACCTGTTCAGGGAACGGCTAGGTACGGCTAGCAGGAGCGGCATTCACTTTGTCTACAATTCTATCCTCGGTTGCTACGCAGCATTGTCCATGGGCGTCCATTATAGCATCTACCTACAGTGGTATTTACCATCATGGCGCTAAAAACGATTCTGGGCTGTATGGTGTCGAGGCTGGAGGAAGGGCGGGATTCAATGGCCACAGAGTCTGTAGAAACGGCCCGGTACTGGCGTTCCAGCGGCAACACTTTCAGACATGACAGGGAACTTGGGCCTATAACTGAAATCCACTGTAACTTTGCGCAACGCAATTGCTACTTGTTGAATCATGAAAAGAGTTGCTTCGTGTAAAGTAAATTGTACAAGGCAGAATACAAACAAAGCTAGGTTCAAAAGCGATTGTAGAGACTCTATGAACGCAGAGGTCCACTTCCGGGTCTTTTTTTGGCAAAATGTTCCTTGGTCTTATCAGCTTGATTGATGATTACACAAAATAGTTAGTTGTCATTACTTTGGTTCCGTATTACAGTGCCTAGATCCGGTTTAAAAGTCATGCGCGCGTTGTGGCACCTGGGACTAGACCCTCTCTAGAGATTGAACGCGTGCCCTGCTGTGGGGTGCATGGAGTGTCCACTGTCAAATCTGCAACATTAAAAGGAAAGACTAGTTGTTTGGCCTGACTGTAGGAGTGGGCGAGGCGAGGGGCTAATGCACGGCGATGCTGGCTGGGTGTGGTACTCAACCCTGCAATAAAAAGCCAAGTTTCTTGTGATTATCGCAACAGCCACGAGAATGCGCATTACAACAAAACGGGGGTTCATGTACTGGCTCTTTTTTTCTTCTGCGGCGTTTGTGGGTGTGGTGGGGTTTGCCAGGGACAAGACAGGCCTTCGGCATTTGAAAAAAAATAAAAACCTTGAGTGATAAATTAAATGGATAAGTAGAACTTGAACTGTAAATAGGTTGACTAAAATTAAATGAGCATGTGTTTTTAGTAGACTTGTGCCACCATGTTTTGTGATGCGGTTGAGTCAATAACAGGGCAGGGCTGCCCCCTCGACCCCTCTTCCGTTCATTGCCGCTGTGCATCAGTAGTGAAAAGAATCAAAAAGCTGGAACAGGTTGGTTCTTTGTTCTTTGGGGGTCGTCAGCTGTTTAAGCGCAGGTCTTGAAAGAAAGCAGCAAGTTCTTTTGCTAACCGGCAAGTCCATCTTTTAAAAGTACGACTTTTTTTTTTTTTTTTTACTCGAGTGTTGATTTGGACGGGCCAAGAGACCCAAATGGGATGGTACTGTTTTATGAAACTAGGCCGGTGCTGGCTAGGCACGCTTGTAGAGACCTAGTGCCTGGTCTTGGTGTAGTATCAATGTTTGTTTGTTTGTTTGTCTGGAATTCAATTGTGCATTGCACTTTAGGTCCATACTGCACGCGTAGTAGCTGGGACTTGCGTTGCTCCAAGTCGAGGACCAGGTGACGATGGTTTTTTTTTTTTTTTTTTTTGCGCTGGCGATATGTTGGTACCCAAGAACTGGATGGCATATCATTGCTGCTGCTGCTGCTGCTGCTGCTGTCACTACTACTGGCGCGAGTTTGGCCACTATACGGACGTGTCTGGCTTGTCACCGCGCACTTGGCTGTGACACAAACTACTTTGGACTTTGGCTTGTGTCGAATGACTAGTGCGATAGTTTTCCGGGTTTTGCCAGGTGCTTGTATTCCTCTCAGTTAGTTACATGGCTTCAATCAAGAGTTTCTGATTGAAAGCAATTGGAACCGAACTGGGTGAGCACCCAGTCGTCGCCACAAGAATCCATTCATCTGGATCCAACATCCACCAAACTTCTTGTGCATCAAATAAACATTTTGCCTTCAATTCCAAAGCACCACTTTTTTCATTCCCATTACATTGCATGTAGGTAACTACATGAGCAGAAAGCTATACGCGGGACCAGGTGACGCAGGTTTGCTTTTCTTTGGGTACTTGGACTTGTTGACTGTGCTCTTGGACATGTCTGGTAAAGTACTTGCACATGACGCAGCTTTGGACTGGACAGCGTTGGGTTGTGTGGTCCTACCCCTCCATTCTGCCAAGGCAAGACTAGACGAGAAAACCAGTTAACTTGGTGAGGTGCTTGACTCATTTCGAAATGTCGTTAGTTATCCACTCGGTTCCTCATCGCTGTTGAATTGCTTGATACATCTACAAGAAGGGTGCAAGTCTGGATTCTCAAACCCCGGGTTTAGAGTTTTTCTGGCCTGCAAAGGCTCGCAAAGTATCTGGAGAGGGCCTGTCCATTTAGTTTGTACCCACTTTATTTAATCTTTTTATTTCTTACTATGATTCTTGTGGAGGAGGAGCGGCCAAACCGGGCAACGAGGACCGTTTGCATGATGGCCCAGATGATTGGCCCACGAAGCAGCAGCAGCAGCAGCAGCAGCAGCAGCAGCAGCAGCAGCAGAGTTGGTTACTTTTTTCTCGCTTGCCAGGAACTTTCGAACCTCTTTGAACTCTGCCCTTGCAATTGAGTTTGGGCTGCCAAAACGTAACAAGTTATTTAGTCAACCATCAACTAGAGTGGATTGTGTCGTGAACCCTTTGGATGTGCGGTAGCGCCATTAGTGCCTTTTTGGGCGACACCATCGTCCGCGCTATCCTCTCTTTGGTCTCGGGTCTTGTTCTTGGTCTCGAGTCTGGAAATCCTTAGCTAGTTTACAAGTTGGCAAAAAGTGGTTTAGTCTAGTTTAGTTCGATGTATTTTTGTGAGTTGGCCTGGCGTTTCTTTTTCTGGGCGGGCGACTCGTTATAGCGTAAAGTGGTACGTACTAGCCTGCGAGAAAGAAGAGAGCGGTACCGGCGTGGTACCACGATCTGTGGAGAGAAAACCGGCGCTCGCCAGCTCAGAACTGCTCAGAACTGCTCAGAACTGGCCTGGACGGGCCTGGACTGGACGACAAATGGCACTGGAACTTGGACTGAATGAAGTTCTACAAAGTCGAATAAGCCTGGACTCGGGCCAGACGACGGCGTGACGGCGTGGCAGTTCTCCAAGAGCCCTTGGGGTTTTGTTTGTGGGCTCGTATTTCTGGCCCCGCGCGTTGCTTTTTCTGCGGACCAAGCCCGGGTTTTCAAACCGCAGAAAAAGCAACGCCCGCGACGATGAAGCCGATGAGCACTTGGATTTCGTGAAAACATCAAAAATATCAAATTTAAACCACGCCGCGATTCACAGTTCCGCCGGCAATCCGCACGAAAAAAAGAAATACCAGCACGCGGCTCAGAGCCCGGTTTTTGTATATAAAGAAACCTCCATCTCCATCTTCTTCTCCAACTTTTCTTTATTCTCTTGTACCATCACCAGTCTCCACATGTCCACCAAATCAGCTTCTCGCCGGCCGTCGACAACGCCGCCCAAACAGGCCTCTGGCACCTCAACAACAGCCCCAACGAAATGCACTCGCCTCACCATCCCCGAGCTCATCAAGTCCCAAATCTCCGCCTACGTCCTCTCGCACGCCGCCCAGGGCACCCCGGTCTCCGGTAAAGCCATCCAGGCCTGGGCCAAGCTCAAGTTTGGCTACAACTTCCCGCAGTCCACCATATCCACACTCCTCTCGTCAAGGGGGATTACAATCAAGAGAAACGGGTGCAGAGGCAGACCGCCCATTAAAAAGAGCATGATGCAGTCTTCGTCGGCGGTGCAGAAAAAGCCAACAGCTGCAAACCGTGCAAGTCCAGCTCGCAAGAATAGCCATACCAACAACAACAACAACCACACTAGTAATACCAGTAATAACAGCAGCAACAGCCCGCTACACCTCACAAGCCGACCGGCCGCCACAAGCATGCGCACAGGCCTCCTACTCACCGACCTGCAACGTCCCGCCAACTCCAGCCATCCACCACCACCCACGGACTTCCCCCACGTCGAGCTCCTCCTCCTCGAAGACGTCTACAACGTCCTGCGCACAGGCACCTTCCGGCTCTCCCAGCCCTACCTCTACGCCCAGGCCAGCCACCACCTCCTCGCCAATACCCAGCAGTACCCTTCCGTCGTCGTCTCGCAAAAGACGGTCGCGCAACTGCTAAACCACGTGTTTGCAGCGTACATGCTCACAAGCGTGCTTGCGGAGTGCATTGTCTGGAACCGCATCTCGTACGCCCAGGTCCTCCTCAAGCTCGCACCCGCGTTCCCCGCCCTCCAGTTTGCGCCGGTCCCCTTCACTGACAATGCCTCCAACGGAGAGGGAGGGGAAGGGGAAGGAGAAAATCTTCTCTCGCCATTGTCCATGCCGCTCGGCGACCCCTCGTCCCCGTTCAACCTCGCCGCCCTCGCCCCCGAGTCTGCCCCCACCGCTGTCACCATGTACGACTCCTCGCTGAGCCTCTACAAGTCCGCTTCCACATCCACATTCTCGGCCTCCTCCTCCGCAAACGAGTCACCCGCCGAGCAGTATTTCTCGTACCCGGTCTACGCCAACAACCCCATGGACGCCGCCCGGCACCACAACGTCTCGCCGCCAGTGGCCTCGCCCTCGAACTCAACGTTCTCAAACGGCAGCAGCAACGACCACCACCATCCGGCAACGACAGTCCTCCAGAACCCCATGGACTGGCGGTCGTCGCCGCTGAACTTTTGCTCCTCGGCCCAACAGCAGCAGCAACCGCAACAACAACACCGCTTGCCGACCCCACCCTTCACGGAGACACCAATTCCCTCCAACATGGAAGATGTGCCTCAGCTGCTGCTGCAAACCTCCATCTACGATGGCAATTTGAACCTCAACTTTTAATTTATAACTTATTCTGCATCATGTATTAAACAACCACAACTAACTAAACTACAACTGGTTAATTACCCTTATAACTTCAAATTGCCAAATCCAGTCAAGCACCCTGGTTTTGGTTTTGGTTGGAAAGCAAACCCGTATTACCGCGCTCTTAGGTCAGCACTGGGGGGGGGCGCGACAGTTTCGCAGCAGCCGGGTGCGTCACTTGCCGCTTGGGTTTCGCTAAAAGATTCCGAATTGGCCGTAGCGGTTGCTTCTGCCCGCAAACTGCCTGCATCTCCCACAAGCCCAGAGTCCGTGCCCTCGCCCACATTGTCGTCCGAGTCGACCAGTTGCAACTGGTCAAGGGTCAGTGACAGTTCTTGCGCTTGCTGTAGAAGGTCGCTGCTGATGCTGCTGCCGAGACTCTTTTCCATTGCCTCATCTTCCCTAGTCTTGAGCTCAGACACGGGTTCTTTAGGAGAAAGTTCCTCCTTGCCAACAACTGTCTCTTTTCCCTTGTCGTCGTCTTGGTCCAATGTAGACGGGGCGGTGTCACTCGCTTTCTCCAATTGGGGTCTTTCGTCGATTGGACCCTTGCGCGAAACGCCTTTATCATCTGCCTTTCCCTTTGAGTCCTGATGCTTTGTCTTGCTGGTCAGCCACTTGTCGTTCCTCGCTAACTGAGCAGACTTTGCAGATGCGTATTTCAACTTGACAACTCCTTCAGCCTTACCAGGAGGGCCAAGTGATACCGCTGCAAAGTCAGTAATGTCGCCATACTTCTTGTAGTGCTCAATCATGGTCCCATTTTGAAGCTCAGACAAGTCAACACCTGTGACAGTCACCACCTCAGGGTCCTTGTCTTTGAAGTCTTTGCTTGCAGTTGCAACAGCTACACTGGTTAGCAATCGTTACCGAAAAAAAAAGAAGAAGAAAATTGCTGTACTGACCTAGTCCTGGTGGGGGCATGGGTGTAGCAGAGACTGGGGCTGCACGATCACCTCCCAACCATTGCGCCAAGTTCTTGACATTGGTAGGCGCAATGTCCAGTGCTACACTGTCGGCATGAAGAAACCCGCCTCTTTGGCACAAGGATAAAGCAAGCTCAGGTGACCCCACCTCTACCAGCCCATACTGGCATCCAAACTTGTCCAGCGTTGGGTACAGAAAGGCTCCAATCACAACGCTGTGCAGCGAGAAGCACTTGTGGAGGTCCAAAGGCAACCAGTCGTACGGTATGTTCTTGACAAACACCGTTGTAAATGGTTCATTGGGGATCTCGTCGTAATAGTGGCGCATTGGTGCAACGTATGGTGCGTCCTTGGACTTTTCCCATTTTTTGGCTTCACCCTCGCCGGGTTTTACCTCGCTAAAGGCGTTAGATCAATTTAAAAAGATCCGGCACGGGTAATACTCACAGTACGTTGTCGTTGAGGACAATGTGATACGAGTGCGTCAAGACTTGCTGAACAGATGCTGCATACTGGAATCGAACAAGGCAATTTTGGTTATTATCCTTGTCTCCACCATTTTGTTGCATCAGCACAACGTTCACAGGGCCTATGATGTTAGAAAAGTATTGATAATGCACTCTTAGTTCTCTCCCCCTTACCGAATTGCGAAAAGAGTTTGACAATCTCGTCCTGCGTTGTTTCCAAAGAAATGTTGCAGACAAGAACAGTGTGCAGCATCTCGGCGCTGCCCAACGGTTCTTTTGCCCATTTGTGCTTGATCTGAGCAGGCTGAAACGGTTTATTACCGTCCAGCTTGCCAGATGTAGACACGCTGCGTCTGTGAGGTGCGACGTAACTTGACTGGCGCTTTGTACTAAGAAAGTTAGTTCATGTTGCACAGATAACAAACGAGATTTTAGGAATACGCTAAGCCGCCACCCATTCTCTGCGGAGCACCGTTTTCTTTAGTGTTTCTGCCCTTGTGATTTCGAACCATTTTACTTGTAGCTGTGATCAGTGGCAAATTGAAGAAGAGAAAGATTGTTGATGGA
>JAJMHN010000049.1:0-121697 GCA_030566025.1 Geotrichum cucujoidarum | reverse complement strand
TACGAGCCCCAAGTAAAGACTGGGAGAAAGAGAAATCACAGAACCAAGTTTAAACTGGTTTGGCCCACACGAAACCTTCCTGAACAAGGCGCATGTTCGCTGCTAAGCAAGTTCCAACTAACAAGCTTCGGTAAAAGGGCTTCGTTTTTGTGAAATGAAATATAATACAGTTTCGCACGCCTTGCAACTTGTCAAAAAGGGACGTGGGTCCTAACGCCGATGAAGCGTCGTAGTCTAACGCTTCGCCAAAGCCAAAAACAACCCCATTGATTTCGTATAAATACTCTTCCATGGAAGGTTGAAAGCTAATGGAAAAAGAAGGCCCTTTTGCGACTTTGAAACAAGAGCCAAACTGCTAGAAATACAACTACATTTCCCTCCATGAGCAACTCGTCCCCTGCTGCTCTCGCAAATAAAAAGGGCTCCTCCTCTCTCATTTCCTCGCAAGACCTTAAGCACCTCCTCGTAGCGCACCGGCATACGCATACTCCCTGAGCTCTGCACGTCAAACCTTGTCGCCGCCGCAAGCGAAACGCGCCGCATCTCTCAGCAGTAGTACCTCCACCTCGAAATCGCACTCGTTCTGGTACAGACGCAACGTGTCTCGCGCTCTGCGGTCGACGCTCTCCTCCAACAGTCTCGCCGCAGCAAGTACAAGCAGTCTAGCAACTGCACAGACAAGCACATCACAGCACCAGCAACAAGCGCTGCTCAAAGACGGACAGCTCACGAGACTCCACCCAGTCAAATCTGCGCTGATTGCGCCGCCGCCCAAGTCGCCCAAGTCGCCCAACCGGCCGTCCTCTGGCGTGTCCTCTGCCGCATCGACGCGGTCCACCCCGTCCACGCAGTCCACATCGTCGTCGTCCACTTCGACCGCGCCGTCGTCGTTGCTGGAACCCGCGCCCGCCGCGTCCTCCGCCCAAAACACGACCCTTACCCTGAATTTGTCATCAAACTCTAAGCGCGCAGCTACCCAAACCAGCGGCATTACAACGCCCACGTCGCCAACCTCCGTGTTACAGTCCCAGCACGAAGCTCCTCAGACCCACTCGCTGCTGCCCTCCTCCTTCCCTCCTCCTTCCCTCCGCCACAACCACACCTGCTCCATTGCCGACCCCCAGCAGCAGCAAGAGCAGAAGCAGCAAACACCATCTACACCGCCGTATCCCTTGCACCTTATTTCCAACAGGAGGTCTGCGAGCTGCATAGAACACCCCCGACTACCCCTGCGCAGAACAAAGAGCCTGCCCACCCTTTCCCCGGCTCCACCGCGCTCTCATCTCACCACCGCTTCTTCCTCTTCACAACCTCTCCTGCACCGCAGCAGCCGCCGCCACAGCAGCAGCAGCAGTAGCAGTGCATTCCCAGCAAACGAAGAAGCTTTACACACATTTCACAGCATGAGCATTAGCATACCCTCCGGCCCCATCATGGCCGTTCCCATGGCCTCCAGCAAAGGTCCCTCCGAGTCCTCCTCCCTCTTTCAAATCGCCTCTGGCATCAAGGACCGTCTGGAGGACGTTCCCGGCATTCCATATTTCCTCGAGCTGTGTATCTCGGGCAACTTCCCCAGCGACCCAACTTCTTACAACCCGCACCTGCCTGGCCATAATGCACATTCAAAGAGCTCGCCCAACATTGCAGAGTCAAACAAGGACCCCACAACCAGCGGCGGCGACGACGCTCATGCCATGGAACGGTCGTCTTCGACCCTCGGCCTGTCCTCTACGTTTGTGCCCCTTGGCCGCCGTATCGACCCCGTTACCCATTTGTGGCAGTTTTTCCGTTTGGGGTCCTCGCTGTGTGCGCTTTTCAACATTCTCCAACCTCATACGCCCCTGAACGTTATTGTCACAACCGACGTCAAAACATGCAAACGCTCGGTTTACGACTTTGTGCAGGCGTGCAAATCAGAGCTCAACTACTCTGACGACGAACTATTTACAATCTCAAACGTCTTTTCCGATAACACGACTGATCTTTTAAAGGTGTGTTTAACCATTATCCTATTATATTTTACTAACGTTCCAGGTCATTCGCACCGTCAAACTCTTGCTCGACAGTTTAGAGGCCCGCAATTTTTTGGTGCCCAAGAAAAAGACCGTCAACTCGGCGCCGCCCGCCCCTAAAGACAAGCGAGATAAAGTCGTGGAGGAATTGTTAATCACAGAACGCAAATATGTCGCTGATTTAGAGCTTTTGCTAGAGTACCAGACAGAACTGCAAAACACAGGGGCTCTCAGCGCCGACATGATTCACTATTTATTTCCCAACCTCAACGTGCTCATTGATTTTCAACGGCGGTTTTTGATTGGTATTGAGTACCACGCACGACTACCGCCCAAGGAGCAGTTTGTGGGGTCTGTTTTTATTAATTTCGAAGAAGGGTTTGAGGTCTATGAAGGGTTTGCATTGAATCAAAAGAAGGCATGTCAAATTGCCGTTGCCGAATCGTCAAAGCTTGCATCCTTGTCACACATTGTTGACCCAACATACGACCTGCCTTGCTACCTCATCAAGCCCATTCAGCGTATTTGCAAGTACCCGTTGCTTTTGCGAGAATTGGTTAAATACACGCCCAAGGACTGGCCAAACTACAAGAACCAAGTTGACGCTCTAGAAGCCATCAAGAGAGTTACACTTAATGTCAATGAAACGCAGCGCCGCGTTGAAAACATTAGCGTTGTCAAGCAGTTGTCTGAACGGTTGATGGACTGGAAAGGACACAATGTCAATGATTTCGGCGCGCTGATCCATGACGGTGTGTTCCCCGTCATCAAGGCCGGCACAGAACGCGAGTACCATCTCTACTTGTTTGAAAACATCATCCTCTGCTGCAAAGAGGTTGCCACTGCCAAAAAGGGCATGACTTTGAGCACCAAAAAGCCAAAACCCAAGAGAACGAGCCTCATGCTCAAGGGTAGAATATACATGGCATTCATTACACACATTTCATCAGACACCAAAAAGGGGTACTTGCTGCATATTGCATGGGGTAAAGATGCCAGCGACTCTGGGTTCTTTGACATTAGATTTAGAAACGACGAGCAGCTGGAGCAATGGGAGTCGACCATTATTCAAATGATGGCAAGGTACAATGACCCCAACGCCGACGCCAGTTTGCCTCATTCACTCACCGACGCCACGCTAGTCAATGGCACGTCGTATGATGACGAAGTCTCTGAAGATGAGGTTGATCCTCACCAACCCCTTGCTCCCAATAACAACTCGCACGAATCGCTTTACGACGACGACAGCACCAACACTTCCATTGCACAAGACCTGTCGCGTGCGGCCACTGCGCCATACCCTGCTGCCAATGGCGAGAGCTCTCAACTCTATGCATACCAAGGTGCCTCGCATACAAACAGCGGCAGCAGCAGCAGTACTACGAGCGTCAACAATACCGTGACGAATCTCAGCTCGATATCGCGACAGGAACCGTCGAGGTCAGTATCGTCCATACCCGTTTCAGTGTCGACGGCCACGCCGCCGCACCCGCGGTCCGCCAGCGTGCCCACGCCCAATGGTACTTACCAAGACTACAACCCGGGGTCGCTTGCAACGCACGGGTCGCGGTTCAATTCACAAACCGATGTCTCTGCCGAAGCGAGCGCCAAAGCCCCCAACCTGACGGAGATTGCCCCGCCTGCCGCCTTGCCACCACCTGCCGTGAACCCGAAAAAATCGGCGCACATGAAGGTCAAGCTGCACTACCTCGACGACACATTCTTGTTGCTTGTGCCATACATGGTCACATACAGCGCACTCCTGGAGCGCGTCGAGCGCAAGATCCGGCTGTGCGGCAAGCAAACGTCGTCGCCACTGCGCATCAAGTATAAAGACGAGGACGAGGACTTTGTGACCATGCACGGCGACGAGGATATCCAAATGGCGCTCGAAAACAATGAGGGCCTGAACGGTGTCGAGGACCTGACCGTGTGGGCTGCCTAAACAAGGGACGTGTGATCCTTTGCTTTACATATATTTGCAACATTTTACGTATTTTTTTTTTTTTTTTTCATGTCATGTAATAAACTTGATTTTTAAAGAGTACAGCGAGCAGTAAAAACTTACTTTGTTATTAATTTACAAATACAATGGATGGGATAGCTAAACACGACTCTCTTTTTTTTTTTTTTTTTAAGTCATGTAGTACTTGGGCCCATCACCGCCTTCCGGCACGGTCCAGTTAATATCCTGCGTGGGCACCTTGATGTCACACGTCTTGCAATGAATACAGTTCTGCGAGTTGATTTGGAATCTCACGCCCTCTGGTTTCGATTCATCCTCAATGTACTCGTAGACTCCCGCGGGGCAGAAGCGGTTCTCGACGCCCTTGAAGGTGGGGTAGGAAGCGGCAGCGTGCTTGTCGAGGTCTTGCTGGGGCACGCGGAGATGGCAGGGCTCGTCGTCGTCGTGGTTGGTTCCTGTACGAGAAACGGAGGTGAGAATGTCAAAGGTCAGCTTGCCGTCGGGCTTGGGGTAGTCAATGGGCTGGTACTTTTCGGCAGGCTGAGTCGCCTCGGCGTCAGTGTGCTTGTGGTGCAGGGTGAAGGGCACACGGCCGCGGAGGAGGAAGGTGTCGAGGCCGGAGTAGAGCAGGCCGCCAAAGAAACCGAGCGGGGTGTTGAAGGACGGGCGGACGTTGCGGACCTCGGTGAGCTCTTGCCAGACCCACGAGTTCTTGAGGGTGGTTTCGTACTCGGTCAGGACGATGGGGTCGCGGGCGGGGCCGGCGGAATCGCCGTCCTCAGACTCTTCAGCAGCTTCGGCGGCCTCAAGCTCTTCTTCAGTGGGCTGCTGCTCCATAACGGCCTTGAACGCAGCCTCAGCAGCGAGCATGCCGCTCTTCATGGCGGTGTGGGTACCCTTGATCTTGGGCACGTTGAGGAATCCCGCCGTGCAGCCAATGAGTGCACCACCGGGGAAGGTGAGCTTGGGGATGCTCTGCAAGCCACCTTCGTTCAACGCACGCGCGCCGTACGAAATGCACTTGCCGTCCTTGAGAACGTTGGCAAAGAACGGGTGGCGCTTGACGTTTTGAAACTCCTGGTAAGGGGAAAGGTAGGGGTTGGGGTAGTCGAGGCCAACGACAAGGCCGACGCTGACAAGACGGTCACCGAAGTGGTACATGAAGGCACCGCCGTAGGTGTCGGTCTTGAGCGGGTAGCCGACGCCGTGGGCAACGAAACCTTCCTTCCAAACCTCTTCGGGGACTTCCCAGACCTCCTTGATGCCGATACCGTAGGTTTGGGGGTCCGAATCCTTGCGCAGGTCGTACTTCTTGACAGCCTGCTTTGTGAGCGAGC
This sequence comes from Geotrichum cucujoidarum, assembly GCA_030566025.1. NCBI lineage: Eukaryota > Fungi > Ascomycota > Dipodascomycetes > Dipodascales > Dipodascaceae > Geotrichum > Geotrichum cucujoidarum. The sequence continues at coordinate 116,382 of JAJMHN010000049.1, read as the reverse complement.
CGTGGCAGCCCTCGGCGAGCAGGGTGACCTTGGCGTGGAACTCCATGCCGCGCTGGAAGGACTCCTTGGGCTTGAATGACTTGGAGACTCCCATATCGTTGGTCGCGATACCCTTGACGGCGCCGCTCTCGTCGTAAACGAGCTCAGAGACACTGAAACCAGGGTAGATTTCGACTCCCAAAGCCTCGGCCTTTTCCGCAAGCCACTTGACGACCTGGTTGAGCGAGACAATGTAGTTCTTGCCCTTGTTGTGCATTTGCGGGGGTTCAGGAATAGGAATGGCCTGGGACTTTGTGAAAAAGCGCATGGTCTCGCTCGTGACGGGGGTCAATGGAGTCGGCGGGTCTTCCTTCCAATCAGGCAAAAGCTCATCCAGCGCTCTTGGTTCCAACACGGCGCCAGAAAGGATGTGGGCACCCATGTCGGGGGCCTTTTCGAGGACAATGACGCGGAGCTCGCCGGTGCCCTCTTCATTGTCGAGTTGCTTGAGACGAATGGCGGCGGCGAGACCGGCGGGGCCACCGCCGACAATGCAGACGTCGACCTCGTCGGCCTCGCGGGGCTCGGTGAGGAGCTCGTCGACCTCTTCCTGCTGCTCGGGGGTCGCGTCGGCAATGGTGGCCATGCCACGAAGGGCGGCGGCAGTAGCAGAACGGGCAATGCGCTGGCGGGATAAGCTAGAGGGGGTAGAAGTGGCTCTTAGTAGCGTAGAAGTGGAGTTGCGTGTGTTTGTTGCTGTGAGAGAGAATGATCTGGATTTGAGGGCGATGGAGGAGGCTCTGGACTGTCTTGCGAGGGCCTTGAAGAGCATGCCTGCCACTGGCGAGGACTGTCTAGACGAGATCATGGTAAATGCGATGGAAATAACTAGCTGTTGATGAAGGTGATGAGGATGACGATGATGATGGCAATAAATATATATAAAACAGACAGACCCTAACTAACTCAACTGACTAGACGGTGTGGTCTCGAGCAAGAAAGAAAGAAAAAGAAGAGTAAGAGAATAAGGGAGCGTGTAATTGGCCCAGGGGCAGCTGGTCTGTGATATATATATACTCAGGTAGGTCAACTAGCGATGGTGTTGGTTTTAATTGTCGGCTCGGTCTCGGTCTCGGTTGCGTTTGGCGTGGGATTAAAAATGGGGCGCGTGCGATTGGCTGAAGGACTGGGAAGAACTTGGACGCTGCTGAGAACTCTGCTGCGAACTCGCTGCTGGGACTGATTCAAAGTGCTGATTACAGCGTCGACTGACTGCTGGTCTTGAGTTCGTGGACTTCGTGGACTTCGTGGACTTTGTGCTGTTCAGTGCTGTTTGGTGCTTTCTGCTTGTTTTGTTTCGCTCCGAGGCCACGGCCGCTCTTTTCCCTTTGCAAGCGGGGACTGCGCAAAAACACAAAAAACACAAAAAGAACCATGCAAAAACACTGCTTCGCTTTGACTCCGGAATCGCAGACCCAGGCAATTACATAGTTACATAGTTACATAGTCAGGTATCACCGTATCAGTACTGAGCAGTTGGGTGTTGGACTAACAGACACACAGAAAACAGCCTAGGCTAGTCATGGTGTCCAGTGCTGAGTGCTGGCTCCCGAGTTCTTTGGGCGGCAAAACTTGTCTGGGGTATGTTTGGCACGTGATCGTAGCCCGTACTGAAAGTGTACGCACGGCTACAAGTCACGTGATACACAGCCAAGGGAAAACCCAAACTTGAGCAGTCAAGCAAGACCAGGACTCTGCAAGACCAGGACTTAGCAAGACTAGAACTAAAAGCAAGGCAAACAAAACATTAGATTGGTACGGAGTTCATCATAAATAATAACAGCAAATAAATAAATAAGTGACAACATCACTAGAGTCCAGCACTCTACTCAGGCATGGTGTAGAAAGTGTCGTCGTTGAACAGGTCGTCCATGTCGTCCTCATTAAACAGACTGGCCTCATTGCCCACTCCAGTACCGTCGTCACCACCAACAGGCCCGCCAGTGCCGTCTGGTAGTCCTGTAATGTCGATAATGTCCTTGTCGTCTGGCAATGTAAAGTCAGTGGGACCATTGCCAGTGCCGTTGCTGCCAAAGTTGGTATTGACACCCTCAAGCTTGAGCATGCCGTCGTCGCCCTCGGTCATGGTGGCGTCCACACCTCCAGCCGGCGATCCAAACAACGAGTCCTGGCCTGTTTGTAGTTTATTACCACTGCTGTTGTCATTATTATTATTGTCGTCGTTAGAGGTAGATGCCTGGTCTTGCAGGCCCATCATGAGGTCGTTGTCGTCAAAGAGGTCAAGCAGGTCCTCGTCGTTTTGTGTAGTGCCAGTGTTGTTGTCATTAGAGGTATTGGCCCCACCAAGGACGTTGGCCAGGTCATCCGGTTGGCCCATGGACTTGAACAGGTCGTCGTCCTCATCGTCGTCAATGTTTATCGTCTCATTCGCGTCAATCGGTTCTTGTCCTTGCACCTGCACATCTGTTGTCGCTGCCGCTGCTGCCGCCTCTGCCTCTGCCTCTGCCTCTGCCTCTGCCTCTGCCTGCGCCCTAGCCTGCTCCTCTCTTTCCCGCTCCTGCTTCTCCCTCGCGCTCTTCAGCTGCGCCTGCAAATACGCTTCGGCAATCTGGATCTCCATCTCAATGTGGTCGAGCGTGGCTTGGAACCGCGACACGGACTGGTCAATGGCCGTCTTCATTTGCAGCGGCGAGTTGGGCAGGGCGAGCTGCCGCGTCGTGCCCAGGAACGTCAGCACGTTGCCGGCCGATGCCAGTAGCATCTACACAGTTAGGACCAAAAAACTTTTGGCTCGCCGCCTAGAGTAATACTCACGTTAAAAGACACCTTGACGTGCTCGTCCATGGCTGTTCTTGCGGTGTTCTGCTGGTGTTTTGGTGCGGTGCTTTCGATTTGGCTGCGAAATTTGGCATTTCTAGTCCCGGCTGACTAATCTTTTATTGCTTACCTAATAAACACCTGGCACAACCGTCACAACGCCCTTTGCACCGCCCTTCCAACCCGCCAATCACCGCGCGCGCTCGCCCTGGCCCTTCCCACAACCTTTTTTTCCACTCTTTCCACCTTCTCCCTTCTCTTCTCCGACCATCGCAACGCTTCTCTTCACCGCCCCATTGCACTCCACCCAGTACGCAATCCACCCAGTCCTTTGCACCAGTCTGCTCTCAATTGCTAACAGTTTCCAGCATAGAATCAAAAATGTCTTTCTTGGCTCGCTCTGTTGCTCGCAAGGCCGTCACCTTTGGCCGTCCCGCCGTCACCGTCGCCCGCCGTGGTTTCGCTGAGGCCGTCCCCGCCGACAAGCTCAGACTCTCTCTCGCCGTCCCCTACGAGACCCTCTACGACAACGCCGACGTTGCCCAGGTCAACGTCCCCTCCACCGCCGGTGACCTCGGTATCCTCGCCGACCACGTTCCCACCATCCAGCAGCTGCGCCCCGGTCTCCTCGAGGTCGTCGAGTCCGCCGGCACCACCAAGCAGTACTTTGTCTCGGGCGGCTTTGCCACCGTCTCCGAGGGCTCCCTCCTCTCCATCAACGCCGTCGAGGCCTTTGCCCCCGAGGACTTTTCGCCCGAGGCCATCAAGTCCCTTCTCGCCGAGGCCCAGAAGAACGCCGCTTCTTCCAACGAGCTCGTCGCCGAGGAGGCCAAGATCGAGATTGAGGTCCTCGACGCTCTTTCCAACATTGCCAAATAAATTTTTCCACGCAAAAAAACTGTCAACAAAGCAAAAATCAACTAAACTAAACTCTTTGCTAGCATTTACTGTCTAATACACATGAACTGATTCACAAACAACTACGCGGAATCGTCAAAAAACAATCGTCCAACAAGACCGTAGAAACATCAATCAATTGTAGTTTGTAGGATATTTTTTGTCTGGCCAGGTACCCGTAGTATACCTTCTGACATTTTTTGTTTAGTTTTGAATTCCTGCTCCCTACTTTCTTTCGACCTAGACAACCCCTGGTAAATGACTACAACGGGAGCCAAACCTCGCACTAAAGCATCATGAACACTAGCATGCGCGAGGACGCGGCAGGCAGTGGGCGTCGCAGTGGTGCTGACGGCGACGGCAGCGAGACCACGCCGCTGCTGCCAGTGTTTGCCCCGTCGCCCCTCGACTCCATCCCCATTTACAGCATTGTCCTCGACACCTACGACCTCGTCGCCGCCCGCGTCGACATGACCCTCAAGTACGAGCAGCTGCGGTCCCCGCAAGTCAATTCGTTTCTTGTAAGGCCGTTGGTCGCCGAGCTCAAGGCAAGCTTGTCCCTGGGCACGATTTACGCGCTCATGGCCAACATTCTGCAGTTCTCGACTGAGAGCGAAACGGACGTGGCCAACGCGGGGGTCATGGCGACACGCTCGCTTGTGTGCGGTATTCTGGCCATGAAACTGCTCAAGGAGTACACTGAAGGCGACGATCTGGTAAGAACGCGCTTTCTTGCTCTAGAACTTGTAACTAACTCCCTAGATCCACGCATTGACGTACGATTTCTACCCGCTCGCCAATGGCGACAACCAGCGGCAGGTGATCCCCCGCTGGCAACGCATTTCGGCCCTCGAGGTCGCCGTCCTCGCCGAGGCCAAACACTTCCTCGCCCACCCCATGGTCCATCTTGTCCTGCAGGACATTTGGGACGGCAAGATTCTTTTCCAATCAAGTTTGCACAAGCTCCACCGCACGCCAAACCTCACGAGCGAGGACCTCATCAGCACGAGCAACGGTCGCCGCGGGCCCGGCGTGCGGTACCGCTACCAGGACGCCAGCATCTTCAAGCTCTCGCGCCTGCGCGTCCCGCGCTACCGGCACATCATCAACCTTGCGTCCTTCTGCGTGCTTGTTTTTCTCTACGTCAATGTCCTGCGCGTCCGCAACAAGTACTTTTCGACCCTCGAGTGCGTCTTTTGGCTCTGGGGGTTTGGGTTCATGATTGACGAGATTGTGGCCTTTAACGACGCGGGGCTAACTCTCTACCTCATGAGTCTTTGGAACCTGTTTGACCTGATTATCTTGTTGCTCATGCTCAGTTACATTGTGCTGCGTGTGTGCTGTTTTTGGTTTCGCGAGCATGGCAACTTTGACGCTTACTTGGTTTGCACGCGGACCGCCTACGATTTGCTCGGCGCTGGTGCCATTTTCATTTTCCCGCGCTTGTTTAGTCTGCTCGACAATTACCAAAACTTTTCAAGTGTCTTCATTAGTGCGCGCCGCATGATTATCGACTTGGTGCTGGCCATGATTGCAATCATTGCTTGTTCAAGTGGGTTTTGGGTCGCGTTTACCATGGCCTTTGCGCGCGACGTGTTTTCCGCTGAAAAGGTTGCTTATGACCTCTTGCAAATCTTTTTTGGGTTTTCGCCTGCGGTCTGGAACTCATGGGACTACTACTCCTTTATTGGCCGGTCCGTCCTGGTGCTCTTTATGTTTGTGTGCAATTTCCTCATTTTGACCATTTTGGTCACGGTGCTGACAAACTCGTTTGCCCATGTCACGCAGAATGCAAACGAAGAGCACCGGTACCAGTTTGCAGTCAATACAACGACCATGATCAAATCCGAGTCGTCGAGTTTGTTTGCATACGCCGTGCCACTAAACCTCATTGAATGGTTCATTCGGCCGCTTTACTACCTTATCCCCCTGAGAAACTTTCTAATTCTCAACCGGACAATAATCAAAACCACGCATTTCCCCATCTTGTTTACAATCTTCATTTACGAGAAAACATACAATCACCTGGCAGTGATTCACCAAAACAAAATCATGGAGCGGCTTGAAGAGCGCAGCCGGCACATTGAACGAAGGCAGCGCGAGCTCCAAGCTCAGCAAGAAGCCGAGACCGCGGCCAAACTGGAACGCAAGCTGCAGCCTCGCAAAGCTGCCGGTAAAGGTCACAGCAAAACGGACTCGAGCGCGAGCGCCAAACAGGGAGGGGGCCGCACTGGTAAACGAAAGGGCCGTGGCGAGGTCAGTACTACCAACTTGCAAGCCCTTAATGCAGAAATGAGCGCGCAGCTTGACCCTGCAGCCAATGACCCCAAAATCTCAAACCAAGACCTTTTAGCCGAGGTCTTTGCGCGACCTTACGAGGGCAGTGTCCGTGGCCGGCCTTCATTCAGTATTGGAGGGTTTGACAGCAACCACGGGACTGTTAACGGGTACGGTGTGGGAGACGGAACCCCGGCAATTGGGAGCGCTATTGGAGCCGCTTGGTTGTCGCCGCACATCCCACCACTGCGGACCAAAGTCTCGAGCGTTGCCAACAGCGGTCTAGGGTATGGCGACGACGACTTTCGGCAGCGGCAGTACCAGCGGCGGGACTCGCTGCTGAGCCAGGCGCGGTACCGCAGCCAGTCCCGGACCCACCACTATACAGGGATGCCGCCGCCGCCGCCACCCATCCCCGGCGCGACCACCTCTGACCCGGAGGATTTCATGAAACGGTTTGACGACGTCATGGGCGGCGCCGATGACGAAGCCGACGACGACGGGGACGAAAGCGATGCCGATTTGACGAGCATTGCCGACGCCGCGAGCACGACGCGGCGCAAGTACTTTTCGCATTTCAGGCAAAGCGACGGCGTGCCTGTGACGCTGAGCCCGTCGATCCCGGCGGCAGCAGCGGCACCGCCGTCGACGTCTTCGGCCAACGACTGGTTTGGCCGCAGTGCGCGCACGGGCAAAATGTACCGGTCCATGCGGCATCCCGGCGGCGGCGGCAGCGGCAGCGCTGGCAAACGGACCACGTCGCACCGGAGTATTGGCACGTCGCTCTACCCGATCGGGTCGTACGACGAAGCCAGCGCCAGCGGCGGGGCGACGCAGCCTCCAAGCCGGATGGGGTCGACGGACGTTGCGGCGCTCACGGCAGTGCGACGGCGTGCCCCGAACCCGGCTGGCAGCGGCGGCGTTGGCAGCAGCCGGGTCAGACTCACTGCCTCGCCCACTGGCATGAAACCGAGCGACGAGGACGAGGACGTCCATGACAAGGACGAGGAAGAGGAGTTCTCGGACGAGGAGGAAGAGGAGGAAGAAGACGAGCGCAAACCCAGCAGCCAGCGCAGCAAGCTCGGCCTGGCCGTGCCACCCAACCCGCAACCCGTGCCGCCCCGCACCGGCCAGGGCGCAAGCGCGCGCCAGCGGCTCTACTCCACAACAAGCTCGAACCTGCCCATGGGCCCGCGCGGGCCGATGCTGCTCATGACCAGCGGCGGCGTGAGCCCGACCGTGTCGACCACGAGCGCGTTTGAAAAGTACCTGATCAACATGCAGACCGGCGGCGGCGGCGGCGGCGGCGGGAAAGGGCTGGGGCTGACCAAGAAACGGGGTGTGCCTGCGGCCAAGGCTGGCGTCAGGACCAAGGCTGGAGCCAGGTCCCGGCCGGGGTCGAAACGGGGGTCTGACCGCACCCCCTCCGACGACGACGACGACGATGACCACACCGAGGATGACGACGAGGAGGAGGAGGAGGAGGAGGAGGAGGATGACAGTGCGTTAGAGGAAGACAACAGCGTGGCTGAGGAGATCCAGGGCATGACCCGCATGGTGCTGGGCCGCATGGACGAGCTCGAGTCGAGCGTCAAGAAAATTGAGCACCTGCTGGGCGTGCTTGCCAACGACGGCGGCGCGCGCGAGTCGCCGTAGGGCGCAGGAACTAGTGATAATTAGAGATGGCTGGTTTGTTATTTATTAGAATAGACAAAATAATTTACATATGATTAACTGTTCCTGGCAAGAAAAAACAGGGTGTAAGTCAAAGCTGAAGAATATAAATAAAAATAAAGTAAAATAAAAAAATAATAAAAAAGGTGTATATAAAAAAACGTCTGTAACCAGGTGTTTGGTTTAAAACTCGGTAAAGAGCTCGCCAAACTGGTCCTGGCCCTGCGCGCCATAGTCCAGCTCCTCTTCGGGGTACCGGTCAAAGAGCGACGTGTCGCCCACGCCGGACTGGATTGGCGGTTCGTACGGCGTTTCGATATCCTTTGAGAGCAGCTTGTCCCAAATAACTTCGCTGAACCAGGGGTGGGCTTTGACGTCGGCGGAGGCGCCCTGGAGGTTGCCGAGGCGGCGGGTGAGGTCCTTGGTGATGAGTTTTTGGAGGAGGTCGACTGCGTTTGGGTGGAGGTAGGACGGGTAGCGGACCTGGCCAAGGAGAATGTTTTCGTAGGTTTTCATGGGCGTTTGATCGTAGAAGGGCGTGTAGCCCGTGAGCATCTCGTAGATGAGAATGCCGAGGGACCACCAGTCGACGGACTTGTTGTAGGCCTTGGTGGTGACGACTTCTGGCGCAATGTAGTCGGGCGTGCCGCACAATGTCCACGTCACGTCGTGGACCTGCTTGGCAAACCCGAAATCCGTGATTTTAATGTGCCCGTTCTTGTCGAGTAAGATGTTTTCGGGCTTGAGGTCGCGGTAGATAATGTCGTGCGAGTGCAGGTACTCGAGCGCGAGGGTGACTTCGGCCGCGTAGAACTTGGCGACGGGGTTCGGGAACCGCTGCGACTTGCGCAGCAGCGAAAACAGCTCTCCGCCTTCAATGTAGTCCATGACCATGAACAGGTTGCGCGAGTCCTGGTACGTGCCCCACATGCGGATGAGGAACGGGTGCTCGACGAGCTTGAGCATGCGGCGCTCGTCGTTGGTGTGCTCGACCTGCTTCATCTTGACGATCTGCGCCTTCTTGAGGACCTTGATGGCGTAGTACCGGTTGTTGTGGATGGAGCGCACGAGGTGGACGCGCCCAAAGGAGCCCGTGCCCAGCGTGCGCAGGATTTGGAAATCGGTGAGGGAGTACTTGCCCTTGGACACGGTTGACCGCGCGGCTGCCGCGGCAGAAGCACTGTCTTGTGGGGTCGGCACCGCTGCGTTCTCAATGGTGGCCATTTTTGTCTTGTCTTGTACTAGTTGTGTGTTATCGTCCCTTATAATGTCGCTCTTCTTCACTAATCGCAATTGGCAAGACTAGTATCGAATGAACCTGTGCGTGTACAACCCGCTCAATTGCCGTGTGCGTTACGTGTTTGCGCGAAATAAATAAAACCAAAAAAAGCCCGTGGACCAGTTTAGTGTGTTTAGTTTGCTGTTCTGTCCCGAGGCAGCCAAAAGTTGTTTGGAAGGAAAAGAAAGGGCTGCGGGTTGGGTCTTGGGTGGGAAGTATGTATCAATTTAGGTTTGTTCAGTGCCTTGTCTCAGTTTTTGTGTTTTTTTTTTTTTTTTTTTTTTCCAGGCCAGACCGAACCAGCGACGAGGACGAGGACCCGGCGACATCAACATGAGCGACGGTGCTCGGTTGCTTGTTGGGTCTTTGGCTGGTGGTGTGCAGTCCAGCCCTGCATGAAAGTACGGTCCATGTCTATTATCAACATTAATATACAAAAAAACAATCTCAACTACAGCGGTCCTAGCTTATTACAACGTCGACGCCGGGAAGTGGTAATTGTCAAAAAGGTACATGTAATCCTCCACAATGGCCCCAAACAGCGTTCCCGCGAGTGGCACTTTACTCACTTTCGCCAAAGCCCCGCCCAGCACGGGTCGTGTCCAGTTCTCGTACATGGCGCCACGCATGGCCCACCACCCAAACGCCGTGGCGCGGGACTTGAGCTCAGCGTCCTCGAGCGCCGTCAGGGACCGGAAGCCGCCGGGCAAAGTTGACTTGTAGGCGGCGAGAGAGAGGCGGCGGCTGGCGTACTCGAGGAGGAGGCCGGCGAGCCAGGGCGTCCAGTTGCGGCGGTGGTGGCGGTAGCGGTAGGCGAGCGCGGCGTAGACGAGGGGCCGGAGAATGTAGAGGACCTCGGCGGCGAGACCGCGGCGGGAGAGCTGGTGCAGCAGGTGCTCGGGCGCGCGCACGTCTTCGGCGGCAAGCACCTTCTGGGCCAGGAACTGGTCAATCCCGGACTCTGGGTTCTTGGGGAGCCCCTTGCCGGACCGGGGCATGCGCCAGGCCGAGTCTTCGTGGGCGAGGATGAGTTCTTGTTTCTGGGCAAGGTCCATGGAGTTGAGGTCTTGGTTGGGGGAGCCTGCGGTGGGAGGGAGGAGGGAAAGCGAGCCGTGGTCGTCGCAGACGATGCGGTTGGGGTCGACCTCGCGTTCAGGCGCCGGCGGCGAAACAAGCGGCCTGCGGTTGGTCGACACGAGCAGACCCAATCTGCAAGTGGCCTTTATAAACTCAATGGCGAGAATGGCCATCCACCTGCCGCGTTCCTGGAACCTGCTTCTCGCGACCATTTCCCAAAGGAGTTCTGTGCACCTCAGCACCGACAAGAAGTGGACAATGCGGCGGTAAGCTTTACTGCGCTTCATGTTGCTTTGGGTATACCTGTTGTGGTTGGATGGCCTGTACCCCGGGTCCATTTTGAGCAGTGGCTTGGTCGCTTTTGCAATAACGCGGTCATGGTACATGCCCAGAATTTGCAGCACAGAGTAGAGTGTCTCAGAGGCGACTTCGACTTCTTGGACTTGGCCCGTGACGAGGTAGGAAAAAGAGCGCACGGTGGATTCAAAGGAGGCGATGCGGCCGGCGTTTTGGAGAAGGAACTTTTCGTACGCGCTGATCCAGTTGGACGTGGATGAAGAGGTTGAAGAGGGTTTAAGAGGGACGGATGAAATAGGGGCAAAGGTGACTTGGGCGGGTGGTTTGTCCATGGCGTGGGTGTCTAGGGTGTACTCGCGTGGGATGGAGATTGGTGGGTGTGGGCCCTGTGGGGTGTCAGAGGGGTCATTAGCATCTGAGGGAGCTGTTGTTGTCTGTGTTGTGGACATGATGATTAACGGACCGTGTCCTTGGCTGCTATTGTCTGGTGTTAGCTGTAATCGATACTAGGTCCTAGGATATCAAGGAGTCTTCATGATCTTGTTGTTCTGTTGTATGGGGTGATTGGAGTTGCCTAGGCTGTGGGGCTTGGGTTCAGAGGGGATAGAGTGTTGCACGTGACAGTGTTATGTAATAATTAATTTTGATTACAAATGATTAGTTATCTGTGAGTAATCATTTATAATCATTTATAATCATTGACATAATTGACATAATTACTATTTAACCAGAGCAAGTTCTTGGGCCTTGTTGAACTGTTTAAAAGGGCGAGGCAGTACTTCAACTAACTAAGGCAACTTGCTGATTGCGTAACTGGACCAGGGTCAATCAGGCACTGAACTGGCTGAACAGTTCTCAATTAGTGCAATTCGCAGCCAATTGAGGTGATTGCGGTCCATGACTTGCAACTCACCAACAAATTCAGTTGGCCTCCACAACCAACTCAATACTCAGTCAGTCCCAGTTCTCAGACCCCAGTTCTCAGACCCCAGTTCTCAGACCCCAGTTCTCAGTCCCAGTTCTTAGTCCCAGTAAACAACAACTCCCTTGGTTCTTAGTTTTTTTTTTTTTGTTTTTTTTGTTTTTGGGTTTTTCGTAATTTGCGCCTGTTCTTGTGTGTTTTGTGTTTATCTGGGTTAGGGTCGCCACTCTACCTTATCAACTTGTATTGTACTGCTAAATAATCATGACTAAATTCATGATTAATTTCATGACTGTGCTTAATCTACTATGTAAACACGGCCCTTTTCCCAAAACCATCACATCTTCTTTGTGGGGGGGGGGGTTTCCTGCCTTGCCTTGAGTTTACTATAAATTACCTCGCCTTCCCAACTCTTTCTTCTCTTCCTTCTTCTTCCCTTTCTTCTCTCTCCATCAAGTCTTGTTTGTCTCAATCAAGTCTTACCCCAGTCTTCTTCTTATTCTACCTCTCTTCTAAACACTACTCTAAACACTCCTCTACTGCCCAATATGAGATTCACAGTCATTGCCGCCAGCTTGCTGCCTCTCTTCCAGCTCTCGGCTGCCCTCTACATCCCCACGGACGCCGCTACCCTCGAGCAGTTCAACAAGGAAAACGGCCCTGCCTCCATCCCCAATGGTGCCGGTGCTGCTGACTCCTCTTACTCTGCTCCCTTTGTCACCTCGGAGCAGGCAAGCACCAACGTCATTGACGATGCATACATTATTGTCTTTAACGACGACGTTGAAGACGCTACCCTTTCCCAGCACTTTTTGTGGTTGGACGAGCACCACGCAAACACCCACGCTAGCTTCTCCAAGAGAGACGTTCAGCACCCCATTATCGCATCCGGCGAGTCCCACGGACTCAACCACGTTTTCAACCTTGCAGAGGGTCTCAAGGGCTACTCTGGCCGCTTCTTCCCAGAGACTGTCGACGCCATTCGCAAGGACCCCCGCGTCAAGTTTGTTGAGCACGACTCGCGCGTCTTTGCCACGGACTTTGAGACCCAAAAGGACTCGCCCTGGGGTCTGGCCCGTATCTCGCACCGTGAGGGTTTGACCTTGGGCACCTTTAGCAAGTACCTTTACGATAACGACGGTGGCGAGGGTGTCACTTCATATGTTATCGACACTGGTACCAACATTGACCACGTTGACTTTGAGGGCCGCGCCAAGTGGGGTAAGACCATTCCCGCCAATGACCAGGACATTGACGGTAACGGACACGGAACCCACTGCTCCGGTACCATTGCCGGCAAGAAGTACGGTGTCGCCAAGAAGGCCAATGTCGTTGCCGTCAAGGTTTTGGGAACCAACGGTTCTGGTACCATGTCTGATGTCCTCAAGGGTGTCGAGTGGGCCGCCGCTGCTCACAAGGCTGCCGTCAAGGAAGGCAAGAAGGGTTTCAAGGGTTCTACCGCCAACATGTCCCTTGGTGGTGGCAAGTCGCCCTCTCTTGACTTGGCCGTCAATGCCGCCGTCAAGGCCGGTATCCACTTTGCTGTCGCTGCTGGCAACGACAATGCCGACGCTTGCAACTACTCGCCCGCTGCTGCCAAGGATGCTGTCACTGTTGGTGCCTCTGCCCTCTCTGACGACCGTGCCTACTTTTCCAACTATGGCAAGTGCGTTGACTTGTTTGGCCCCGGTGTCAACATTCAGTCCACCTACATTGGCTCCAAGTACGCCATTGCCACCTTGTCGGGAACCTCCATGGCTTCCCCCCACGTTGCTGGTATTCTTTCTTACTTTTTGTCTCTCCAGCCCTCTACTGACTCTGAGTTTGCTGTTGCCGGCGCCGTCACCCCCGCCCAGCTCAAGAAGAACCTTATCAGCTACTCTACCCCCAATGTCCTTTCTGACATTAACTCTGACACTCCCAACCTTCTTATCTTTAACGGTGCCGGCAAGAACTTGACTTCGTTCTGGGACTCTTCTGCTGCTGTTGCCTCTGAAGACGACGTCAAGGAGACTGAGTTTAGCATTCTCCCCATTAGCGAGCAAAAGATTGAGCAGGACCTCAAGAGCATTAAGAAGGAGGTTCTCGGCATGCTCGACATTATTAGCGGCCGTCTTGGTGGTTTCTAAACCGTTTATGAATTTTTTATTATCAACTGTACTGGATTAGAATGTCCTTTTATTATCTATTATATAACTGAATGAACAAGTTATCTACCCTTGGCGGCTTGAATGAACAAGTGAATTAATTCTTTATCTTTGGCGGTTTGGGCATGCGAACAAAATAAAAGATGGCCATGGCGCCGACAATGTTGACGGTAATGTAGACAAACACGAGGCCGAAATTGCGCCAGCCGTCGTTGAGCGAGGCCTGGATGGACGTGAGAAACGCGCTGCTGTCTGCCATGGGGCAGTACTCGCACGTCCCGTGCGCCAGCGGGTTGAGCACCCTCCCTCCGGCTTGATTGGCGAACCTGTCCAAATACTCTCCACACGACTTCATTGCCGGCGGCAACGCCACCCGAATAACCTCCTGCGGCGCGCACACAATCTCAAGCCCCTCGAGCCCCGCGGCCATGAACGACTCGACGATATACGTGAGCGGGCTGACCCTATACATGAACACCCAGAACCCAGGGAGCGCTTTTGGTGTGGCGAGGATGCCGCAGAAGATGAGGCAGAGGATGAAGAGCAGGTTGGCGAGGGAGCCGCCTGTATCGGGGACGTCGAGGGCCGCAATCAGGAGGTGGCCGAACGTGCTTGCGAAGAGAAAGAATGACCACATGGTCGCAAAGAAGAGGCCGGCGCGGGCCGACAGCGCGTGGGCGGCGACCGCGGGGCGGAAGAACCCGACGGGGAAGTAGTAGCACACAAAGCAAAGCGCCGACATGCCCGTCTGCCACGGCAGCTCCGCCAGGATGTTGGCGCCCATGAACGCTGCCCAATGGAACGTCTTTGCCGGCAGTTCGCGCGTCTCGTAGACCTGCCGTTGCAGGACGAAATGCGGCATCATTTGCTCGATAATGGCGCCAAAGACAATCATGACGGTGAAAACGCTGAGCATTTGTTCCTGGAGACCCTGGATCGTGGGCTTGGTCTGCCAAAAGGTGACGCCGACAAAGAGGGGCGCGGCGGCGCAGAGCAGGATCTTGCTGTAGATGTACGTCGGCGTGCGCCAGAGCTGCTGCCAAACGCGTGTCGTCACCAAGTGCAGCTGTGTCGCGAACCCCGTCGCGAACCCGTCTTCCTCGTCGTCCTTGTCCTGCTGCTGTTGCTGCTGCTGCTCGGCGGCAAACACGTCGAGCTGGGCTTGTAGCGCGGTGTACTCGGGGGACGCCCGCCACGCCCCAAACCAGTCCCGCTCGGCCCTTGTCCCCGGCGCGGCCCCAATCACCTTGAGCATCCACTCCGCCGGGTTAGCCTCCGCTGGACAAGGCGCTGCGCCCTGCCGCTCAAAGTACTCAATCAGCGTGCGCGCCTGCTCCCCAATCTCGCCAAAGTACACTGTTTGCCCGCCGGCTTGCAACAGGAGCAACCGGTCAAACTCCTGGAACAGCAGGGCGCTGGGCTGGTGGATCGTACACAGGATGGCCTGCCCGTTGAGAGTCAGCTTTTTCAGCAGCGCGGCAATCGACCACGCCGTTTGCGAGTCGAGCCCCGACGTTGGCTCATCCAAAAACAGCAGCAACTCGGGTCTTGCCGCCAGTTCAACCCCAATCGTCAACCGTTTCCTTTGCTCGATATTGAGGCCCTCGCCGGGCACGCCCACGACGGCGTCTTGGTACTCCCCCATCTCAAGGATGCCCACGACCTCGTCCACATACGCCAGGCGCTCTGCCCGCGAGTACCGTTTGGGCTGTCTTAGCAGCGCACTGAACTCGAGCGCCTCGCGCACCGTGCTCGTCGGCAAATGCACGTCCTGCTGCTGCACATACCCCGTCTTGCGCTGGAAACTGGCCGTCCTTGGTGACCCGTTGACCAGCATCTGGGATTCGCTGGAAATGACGCCGACGGTGGCGCGGTTGGCAAGGACGTCGAGGAGCGTGGTTTTGCCCGCGCCAGAGGCGCCCATGAGGGCGGTGAGCGTGCCTGGCTTGATCCAGCCGTCGACGCGGTCGAGGATGCGGCGCGGGTGGCCCTTGACTTTAATGTCGTAGCTAATGTCGCGCCATTGGAGCATGCCTTTGCTCGCCTGCAGCTGCGACTCGCGTGGCGCTTTGACCTTCGTTGCAGCTGTATCGTCCTGGTTGGTGATCATGATGACACCGGTTTCGTCGTCCTCGACTTTTTCATTCTGTTTGAGGACCTGATGGCCGCGCGGGAACACGAGCACCTCGCCTTTGCCCGCCTGCCCCGAAAACCGCTCGGCCGCGTAAATGTACGCCACTGAAAAAAACACAAAGAACGCCAGCACGATCCCAAAGTTGCGCCAGACGTGCGACGGCAGGTAGTGGTATTTTTGCCAGAGGTGGTCGTTGCCCGCAACGGTCGCAGACCCCGCTTGGCTGCCGACCGCCGTGCAGCTGCGGGTACTGTCGGTGGCGTCCTCGTACCCGGGACCCTCGGGCACGAACGCCGAGCAAGTGAACGTCCTGCCCTGGAACTCGGTCACCATCATGGCCTCGTACGCATACGCCAGCGGGTTAATGTACGACAGCCATTTGATCCACGGCGGGATATCCACGGGCGGAATCACAAACCCGGCCGTCGCGACCAGCTCGATAATGAGCAAAATACACGGCGTGAGCGCTTCGGCAAGAGACTTGGTCACGCACGACGTGGTCCGGAATATGCTGCTCATGACTAAAGTGCACATGAATGCAAACAAGAAAAACGTGAAAAAGGGTCCAGGCTCCCTGCGCAAGTGGGCCAAGAAATACAAGACCAGGTTAAAGCCGACGGCTGCAAGCAGTTTGCAGGGGAGGTCGACGATGAACGAGGAGACGGCCTCGGCGGCCGGGTGGTAGAACGCGTAGCGCTTGTGCTTATCCACAATCGGGCGCTGTGCGTACATGGACAGGATCTCGACCGACGCCGTCAGCGCGTTAAACAGCACTGAGAAAAAGATGATAACACTGCGCGCAAAGAACGAGTTGGTGTCGGCCGGAGTGTTGTAAAAGACGCTGGCAAAGATGAGCGCGAGGAGGGTGTTGCCGACAACGATTGTGAGCGGGACCTCGAGGTCGCCGCGCAGCAGCTGGAACCCGCGGCGCGTGCACAGTGCGACCTGCATGGGGAACGACAAGTTGAACGGCGATTTGGCGCGTGTATGTCTCGCCTGCTCCGCCGTCCGCGACGTCAGGAACTGGTCGACGGCCGCGGCGCCATTGACGGGGAAGTCAGCGTTGAACGACGCAATCTCGGCCTTGAGCAAGCGAAACTCGGGGCTTTGGTGCCAGTAGGCGGCAAACTCGGCGCTAGTCCGTGGGACGCTCGCCGGGTCGACACCGTCGCGCACACGGCGTTCCTGGGGTGACGTGACCGACGTCAAAAAGTCCGCCGTCGTTTGGCGGTCGAGGCACTCGTAGCCCATGTCCTCAAAGAACCGTTTGGCACTCGCTGTCGGCCCAAAGTAGATCTGGCGGCCCTCGTACAACACCGTGACCTTGTCAAACAGGTCATAAGCGTCCTGGGAGGCCTGGTACAAGCTGACAAAGACGGCGGCGTCGTTGAGCTCGGCGCCCATGCGCAGCGCGCGGATGAACTCGAGCGCCGTGGCGGCGTCGAGCCCGCGCGTGCTATTGTCCCAGCACTGCAGCGGGCTGTAGCTCAGCACGACCTCAGCGATACTCACGCGTTTGCGCTCGCCGCCGCTCACCCCGCGCACGAAATCATCCCCAACTTTTGTATCCATTGTATGCAACAGTCCAAACGCCGCCATGACCACATCGCGGACATGCCTTGCCCACTCCTTGCGCGACACGCCCTGTAGCCGGTTCGCCGGGGTACGGGCCTGCGCGGCGAAGAGCAGGGTCTGGCCGACGGTGAGGTGCGGGAAGTGGACGTCGGTCTCGGCGTTGTAGACGACCTCGCCCCGGAAGTTGGACGCGATGCGCGAGGCCGGCACGCCCTGGTAGTTGATCTGGGTGTCGGGCGTCAGCTCGAACCCGTCGGCACTGCACGCCATGGCCTTTAGAAACGTCGAGCAGCCGCTATTCTAGTTAGTACCAATAAATATCAACAAGGGTGTAAGAAATGCTCACCTTCCGGGCCGGCCAAGAACGACACACATTTCGCCCTTCTGTACCGCGCCGTTGAACCCGCTCAAAATGTCTTTCCGTTTCGCCTTCCCGCGTCCCACGAGCTCCCCGAGCCTGTACACGTTATTCACCACCGTTCTTTGAAAATCCGTTCCTTTCGTATACCCAAACGCACCGAGGTTCTCAAACGCCACGCCCACAGACCGCGTGGGGAACCGCAAAGGGTCGGTTTTTTTGGCCTCCATGAGGACTTTGGCCCAGGCGTAGGGGCTGAACTCGGGAGAGAAGGGGTTAAGTACAGGGCGGGACTGGTCGAGGTACTCGTGGAACGTCGCAGGCCGCTCATGGGAGGAGCCGAGGATGGACGGGATGCCGGGAAAGGCGCGTTTGAACTCGGTGAAGCTGAGGTACGATTTGGGCGATTTGAGAGTAGTCGTGGTCTGCTGTTTCTCCGGGTCGGGGGAGGGTCCGCGGGAGGCCTGGGTGATGCGCTGGGCGAGGCTCGTAATGTCCGAGTTGATCTGGACGCACCGGCTCGAGCGGTCGAACGAGCTCTGGTGCTTGAGGCCCAAGCTGTCTTTACTGCCATTGGCGGCGGCGCCGGTGGTCTTGAACAGGTCGCTGAGCACGTCTCGGTGGACCGTGGGGTCTTCGTCGTCTTGCGCGGCGGAGTGGAAGCTGGCGTGGCTGCCGGAGAGGTTGGTGGGGACGGCTGTGAGGTCGGCGGTGAGGTTTGCGTCTGCGTCGGGGTCCGTGATCGGATCAGCGATGGCGCCGGGGTGCTCGTCTCGTTCACTGCCCATTGGTCTAACAGAGTCTCCAACTCAAGCTGCATACAATATCAAGCAAAAAAAAAAAAAAAGAATAATGGAGGAAAGAGAACAGGACCATGATTTGTTTGGATATATATCACTTTATTGAATTGATTTCAATTAAATTTCTCCTGAAGAGGGTCTGTTGCGCTGATTAGTGGTGATTATGGCGAGTGCATGGGCCCCGGCGTAGAAAAAGGTGGATCGCCATGCTCGCCGCACCGAACCCAAACAACCCGCACCTGCCCCAAGCACCACCACTGAGCCCCAGTCTCTAGTACACTCTCTACTACTGAATTTCTACCGTCTAGCGTATTGTGTCTATGCCATCAATGTCCTCTGCTCCGGACCTTATTCTCTGCCGCGACCTCAAACCAGGCCAGTCCACAGAGTTTCCAGTGCTTGGATTGAGTTGGTGGGTGACGCTGTTTGATTGGCTGGCATGCGGTTTCATGTATTGCCGCATTGGGAAATCACGGTTTGTGCGGCGCCCCGGATTAAGCCCTTGCCTAATGGGGACGTGCATACAAACAACAACAACAACAACAACAACAACAACAACAACAACAACAACAGGAAAGCAACAAACCACGGTATCTAGTTGATTGAGAAAATGTATGGAGGTTGCTGGAGCTGGAGGAGTGGCGTGGGGCGAGGAAGTTGACGTCTGCTGGGCTGTCGGGGTGGACGCAATCCAAGTCTAGTAGGTCTTAAAAGCCCTTTATCGACAGGGATTGCAAACACCCAATTAATTTTGGCAGTCAAAAGCTTGCTCATTGACCAGGATCACGCCGTTTCTCAGAGAACAAGCACTCATCAATCAATCAGTCAACTATTACAGTCAGATATGGGCGCGTAGGTTGGACAAGCCGGGAATGGAACTCCGGTCTGGCTAGGGCCAGCGCGGCGCTATCACCCGGGGCCTCAAACAAGCAACAAGAGATGAGCCCGACTAGTTACGAGCGTTGAATGAATGAAATTATTAGAGACAAGGTAGATTGGGGAGAAAGTATATACAGTTCAATAAGTAACAAATAAATAATAAATAACGCCTAGGTCAAAGACCTTTGCAAAAATGCATGAATAAATAGAGACTTGGTTGTAGACAAGCCAGTAGTAACTAAACCCAAGTACAAGTTACGAGAGAAACGGCAGGTCGTGCGACAGGCCCTCAAACTCTCTGGACAGTCTGGCTCTGAGCCTTGACTTGCCCGCGCTGGGGACCGGCTGGCCACGCATGTACCCGTGCGGGCTGTGGAAGCTGCGTTGTTGTTCTGGGCGGCGTGCCAGCGATGGCCGGGTGGCTTCTGTAGCAGCGGCGGCGGAGGGTTCAACAGCTGCGGAGGACTTGTGGGCAGAGTCGAGCGAGGAGGCGGACGAGGTTGAGGCGAGCGAGGACATGGAGTCGGAGCGTAGCATGATGGCGTTTGGAATGAGTATATTGATTAAAGTATAAAGTATGGAAGATGATTGATATTACGAACAGAACAATGAGCAGATGCCGGGTGTTTTATACTCGTTTGTTTAATGGCGTTCATGTCAACGGCTTTTGTCTCTTGTCAGGATTTTGCTGACATCTCTGCCTGACAAATTCGCAGCTTAAATCCACGCCCGGCATTTCAAACAAAAACCATCGCCCAAAATTTCTTAATAATCAGCGCGGACAAAGATCAACGGTAAACGCCGTTCCACCCTGGAAATACTGCGCGGACCTTGCTCAAAGTCCTTTGAAACCATGGAAAGGCGCTGTTTAGACCTCCTTAGCGCTGGTCATGGTCCGTTTCTAGCTGGCTAGTCAAGTGCTGAAGTTGAAAAAGAACGGACCGGGCAAACGCAGACCCGACTGCTCCGCAGCCAAGCCAAAAATAAAAAAGGATTTCAAAGAAACGGCCAAAGAAAAAAAAAAAAAAAAAAATTACATAACGGTCCAGTCTTACAAAGGTGCTTACTGATGAATAATGCCAACAGGTGGAACTGACTGGTACCTTCAACAACGCTCGAGAGCAGGTGCCAGACAGGTGCGAGATGCCAAAGAAACCCGCTCGGACTCGGAGTCAAAGGTGCTTCAACTCGTTTGACGGACTTGAAGTCAGGTTTTCTGACGGAGCTTGAGTCAGCGCACAAAACCTTCTTTCCAGGCCCAGACGGAAACAAAAATTTTAATTCCGTCCGTCCCACGCACGGCTGACATACATGCCCTACACGCCCATGAAATTGAATACCAACGTTCTTTATTCCATTCAACTACTCGACTGCGATTGATATATACTCTTATTATGTCCGGTTATAGTCTGCTCTTGTAGGCGGTCTTGCGGTCAGCATCAACGGCGAGCGGCGTGAACCGCAGGTACGGCTTGACCGCCCTGAACTTTGGAAACAGAATTTTCGCCTCCTCATCACTCACCCCCGGGTGCACAATCACATCCTCGCCCGGCTGCCAGTTGATCGGCGTCGTCACCCTGTTCTTATCACCTAGCTGCAGCGAGTCGAGGACACGCAGGACCTCGGCCGTGTTGCGGCCGGTCGAGGCCGGGTATGAAATGATCAGGCGGACGGTTTTGCGTGGGTCAATGATGAAGACGGACCGGATTGTGAACTGCACGCCCTTGTCGTCGACGTTGCTCGCGTCCTGGAAGTCAATCATATCGTACAACGCCGCCACCTTGCGTTCCGGGTCCGCCACAATCGGGAACCGCACTTTTGCCCCCGACACATCCTCAATGTCCCGCACCCACTCCCGGTGGCTGCCCGCGTGGTTCGCGCTGAGCCCCAACAGCTTGGCCCGGCGCTTGGCAAACTCGGGCGCCAGCTGCGCAAACGCCCCGAGCTCCGTCGTGCACACGGGCGTAAAGTCGTCCGGGTGCGAAAAGAAAACAACCCACTCGTCGGCGCCCGCGAACGAGTAAAAGTCAATGGGGCCCTGCGAGGTCTCGGCCTGGAAGTTGGGAGCCTTGGAGCCCAGGCGCAGCGTGCCGCGAGGAGGTTCTGCCGTCATGATGAACTTGGTAACAATGTATGGCAAATGTTCTTGTTTGCAAACGTAGGACAACAGGTCGAGTATTTATATTCAACCAAGACGATTGCTTGAAGTATATTATTATTTGCAAACGTTTGAAATGACGCCACATCAAGCCACGCGTGCGCCATCCCCAGCCTCGCCGGGAACCAGCCCAAAGCCCGCGCTGTTTGACGGAACTTCACAAACTTCACAAGAATGGTGACAGATCACGTGAAAACTATATTACACGCCACAAAGTGTGGCTGGTGCAGTGGCTAGTAAACGTTACTGATAACACATCAAAACCTTAAATACTCGTTCTGCTTACCTAGCATTTGTGCAATTAAGGTGATATTAGAATCTAAATGATATTGACTTGATGAGTATACAAAGTTACAACGTTTACACCCGCTTGACATGGTGCGACTTGAGCTTGCCGTAAAAGTCAAAGCCGTACTTGCTAAGGCTGACCGCGCGGCCACTGTTCTTGTATCCGGTCCACGCTAGCGCGGGGTCCGGGTAGTCGGCGCGGTTGACGTAGACGGTACCGGCCTCAATCTCGTCGCCGAGGGCCTCGCCGGCAGCAATGTCCTTGGTCCAAACCGAGGCGGTCAGGCCAAACTCGCTGTCGTTGATGAGAGTAACGGCGTCGGCGTCGCCACTGACCTTGACAATGGGGATGACGGGGCCAAAGGTCTCGTCGGTGAGGACAACGGCGTCGGGAGTCAAGTCGACAAGGACTTGGGGGCCGACAAAAGTCGGGTTGAGCTTTTCGGCGGCGGCGAAATGGTCCGGTTCAATCAGGGCCTTGGCGCCCTTCTTGACGGCGTCGGTGATTTGGGCACGGATGGACTTGGCCGAGTTTTCAGAAATGACAGGGCCAATCTGCGTGTCCTTGTCAAAGGGGTCGCCGACCTTGTAGGCCTTGACCTCCTTGACGACGGCATCGACAAACTCGTCGTAGATTTTGGCGTCGACGTAGACGCGCTCAATGGCGCAGCAGGACTGGCCCGAGTTGAAAATGGCGCCGTCGACAATGTTCTCGGCGGCGAACTGCACATCGCAGTCCGCGCGCACGTAAGCGGCGTCGTTGCCGCCAAGCTCAAGGGCAATGGGGATGGTACGGCTGCTCGCGGCCTTTTGCACCGCGAGTCCACCGGCCACCGAACCAGTAAACGCCACGCCGCTAATCTCCTTGCGCTGGATGAGCTTTTCGAGCAACTCATTGTCACCAGAGTGCACGTCCTGCAAGACACCGTCAGGCAAACCGGCCTCCTTGAAGAGCTTGACGACGGCCGACGCGATCTTGGGCGTTTGGGGCGAGGGCTTGATAAGCACCGAGTTGCCCACCAGCAGCGCCGGCACCAGCGCATTGATCAAGCACAGGTAGGGATAGTTCCAGGGGAAGATGATCAGCACCGTTCCCAGCGGTTCATGGGTCAGGTATTTCTTGAACTGGCCCTCAAACTCAATGTCCTTGCCGCCCTTGGTGCCGGCGTTGACGGGGGCCAGCGCGTCGTCGGCAAAACCCAGCAAAGTGTTGGCACGCAAGGCTGTGGTGCTGATTTCGACGGGGGTGTACTTGGCCGGGCGGCCCATTTGCTCCGTGATCTCGTGCGCGAGCTGCGAGGCGGTGGGCTCGGCGGTCAGCAGCTCAACAAACTTGGCCACGACCTGCTTGCGCTCAGCGAGCGTGGTCTGCTTGTACCACGCCTTCTGCGCCTGCACGGCCGCGGGCAAGACGCGGTCGGTCAGGTCGGACCAGGTGGTCGCGGGCGTCTCGACAATGGGCTGGGAGGTGATGGGAGAAATTGTAGTGAGCGTGGCCATTTTGAATGTGTTGTTGGTGTTTGGTGAAGAAAGAAGAAAGCAATCGGGGGCGGTCAAGTTATTTATCAGGTTGGGAGATACGCCGAACTTCAACCAGACTCGAGATCAGCATTACTTGTAACCCAGGGTCAAGTCCAGAGCTAAGTGCGCCATCTACCATGTACTGTTCATATTGAGAATACTATATACAATTATCATCTACTCGCTCTACCTCCGCCCACTCGACCCGTTAATGTCCTGCACCGTCCACAGACTCTTAAACAGCCCCTTCAACACCCCCTTTTCCTCAATCGCATACGGCGTGTGCGCCTGCTGGAACGCCTCTCGGGTAAACAGGCCAGCAGCGTCAGTGGAGCCCCCACTAAACGCACCGCCGCCCTTGCCAGCGCTTGCGGCAGGGGCCACAGCGGGAAACAGGAACTTGCGCAGGGCCGGCTCGAGGTCGGTTCGGGCCGCGGTTTGGCATGCAGCGGCGAGTTCCTTTCCAAGCGTGAGGTACCCACGGCGGGCCGCGCCGGGGGCTTGCAGGTTGTAAGAGCGGATCGCCGAGTTGATGCTCTCGACCGACTTGGCGTGGTACTCCTTGTGCTTGCGTTCCCACTCGGCTGTCCACCTGCCCACCTCTCCCTGGCGTAGAGAGTCAGAAGAACTAGCAATCTGGCGCGCGCGAGCGAGTTTGGCGTCGGAAGGGCCGCCGCTGTCGTCGAGCTTGTGCACAACAAACCCGACCCAGCTGCGGCCGACCTGCTCCCTGAACTGCTTCATCCTCACCGCCAGCCCACCCTGCCTATCGATCCAGATCGGCGCCGCGCCCTGCCGCTTGATCATATTGTTGAGGTAGTACTCCGTGTGGTCAATGTAAGGCGAGCTCAGATGCAAGTCCTTTTCTGTTTCTTTGCCACGGCCAGGGAGGTCGCGGAACTCGCCACGGGCAATGGCGTCCTCGATGCGCTGGGACGCGAGCGAGTCAATGGCGGTGAAGTTGTTGTTGAGCGCGGAAAAGCCCGCAAACCTGTCAGCATATAACTCGCGGAACGTCGGCCCTGTTGTTTCCTCTTCGTTGCTGCTGGGGACAGCGGCCTTGTGTTTGATTTCGTAGTCGAGGGACTGGTCGCGCGCAGACGCAAGGCGCTGGGACACGCTCGGCCGCGGTTTGAAGCTCTTGGGAGCCATGTCGCCGCCTGCTGTGCTCCCCTTGAGCGGTTTGTGGGCGTCTTGGAGCATGCGGTTGGCGGCGTCGACAGTCGACTCGGTGCCCGTCCACGGCGCAGCGTGGGCAATGGCACGGGCAGAAGCTGGCGTATAATCAGGCACTTTTGTCGCCAGCGCCATTTCGCGTTGGTACTTTGCCGCAAACAGGGCTTCTTCAGACACCGCGCCCCCGTTGGTGATCTTGTCCACGAGCGACGCCACGAGCTGCTGAGACGCAGCCAGGTCTGGGGACTCGCCACCCGGTGGAGCTGTGATTTTGGTCGGGTTGGAAACTGGCGTGTTCTCGTCCGCAAACCATACTTTGCCGGCTAGAGGATCGTCCTTTGACGGTCGGGCTTCTTCAGCGAGCTGGGCCAGCCGCCGCCGCATCGCCCCCAAGTCCTCGTCGTCGTTGTCGTCTGGTGGCTGGCCCGAGCTCGAGCTCAAAAGCCGGCGGCGGCAGCCACAGAGCGGGGCCGGACGGCGTAAGCTGTGTAAGTAAGTAGAAGCGCTCCGTGTCAGTGTAGTCGAACCATTCATGGCGTTGTTTTTTCAAGTAAAAGCAAGTTTATTCGTTTGATTTCTGAATTTCTACGATGGGACAAACCTCCGGGGCGGTTTAGTTTTTCAGTCTTTAATTCAACACAACTTTTTTTAAACACAAAATATATGATACAAACTAAGCAACAACTTCAGCAACCTTGGGCTGCTCAGCGACCTTGGCATCCTCGACGACCTTGCCACGACGGTGCTTGACGTCTGCCGGACTGAACCCGCCCTCTTCCGACCCGTACACGGCCCACTCCTGCGTCGGCGCCGTATAGTCCATGGGCCCAAAGTCCTCACCACTTTCGAGCAAATTGAAGAATTTCTCGTAGTCGATAACGGTATGCCAAACGCCATTGATTTTGAACCGGTTCTGGGCAATGAGGATGCAGCAGCTGTGGGCGTGCTCGGCGGCGATGCCGTACTCGAGGCCACGTTTGGCGAGGGCGCGGTTGAGGCCCTCGACGAATTCCTTGACTTCTTCGTAAAAGGGCACGTTTTTCATGGTGAGCGAGCTGCCCTTGGAGGTGCCGCAGTAGGTGACGCCCTTGATCTCGACGAAGCAGGGCTCGCCGCGGGCAACGAGCGCCGCGTACTCGTCGCAAGCGTCCTCCATGTTGAACCCGCCGACAAGTGTCAGCCGGAACACCGTGCGCTGGGACTTCTTTGTGCGCAGAATGTCCAAACACTTTTCCAGACGCTCCCAGAAGTCGCGGTGTAAAGGTCGGTCGATTTTGTGGAGGGCTTCCTTGTTGGAGGCGTCAATGCTGACGTAGAGCTGGGTGACGCGCTGGAGCCGCTCGAGCTCGGCGGGGTGCTGGGCATTGCAGACGAGGAAACTGCTGATGCGCTGGCCGTGCAACAGAGCCAAGAATTCGTTAATGTGCGGGTAGAAGATGGGCTCACCGACAAGCGACAAGGCACAATGCTTGACTTGGAACGCTTCCGTGAACCTATCGGCAACGACACCGGGGACACCGCGCATTTGTTTAATCTTCTTGTAATGGCCCTCCAGAGCACCGTTGAAGATCTTCTCGGGCGGGTCGACCTGCCAGCGCCAGTTGGTGCCAACGGGGTTGGTACCGTGGCGCCAGCAAAAGACGCACTTGTTGGAACAGGAAAGCGACGGGGTCGTTTCCATGCACAGGTGCGACTTGATGCCGTAGAAGGAGTACTTGTAGCAGGAACCGCGGCCGCGCAAAGCGGACTTGGTCCAGCGGCAGATCTTGACGCCGGAGTGCGAGCCGACAATGGTGTAGCCTTGTTTGGTGAGAGCAGTGTATGTGGGGGAGTCCTTGGCGACCATTTCCTTGGCCTTGTCCGCCGGTGAAGAAACGGCTCTGCTCTCTGCCGTCGTGTTGATGGACTTGCCGATATCTTCCACGTCCATGAGCGACGACGACTCTTCAGTCTCTTCCTCGCTGTCCGAGTCAGCAATATCGGGCTCCTCAAACACACTAGGGTCCTTTAGGGTTTCTGTAAAATGGGTCAGCCATTCAGCAACCTGGTCGTCAAGGTTGGTCTTGACACAACCCGTGGCCAAAGGAAACACCCTGCGGCCACCGAGCTTGCCCAACCACTTGTCGGCCTGCTCGGCCTGGTAGCAGTACTTGCCCTCCTCGGGCCAGGACTCTTTGTCACCGATTCCAAACACGGAAAACCCGGCAATGTTGGCCAGCGGCCTTGAATCAATTCGGAAATCGTTGTAAGTTTCCTTGAGCGATTCAATGAAATAGTCTAAAGGCGACTCGATTTCGTATGAAGGCACAACAAGGACATAAACTGGCGGGTTGGCGGTAGGCTTGGGCGCGGCAAAGTAGGGCTCCAAGTCGTCGAGGTAGTCGAGGTTGAGCAACTGCGGTTCAGTGGCCAAAAGGGGTTTGAGTTCATTGGTAATCCGCTCAGCGATCCGCTGCGAGGTGCCAGTAAGCGTCGAGTAAAAAACGATAACGGGCGACTCGACGCTGGCGACAGGGCCCGAGTCAATCTTGAGCTGCTTGAGCTTGCGGTTGGCCGCAATCGACGCCTTGGCCGTGAACTTTTTCGGCATTCTCTTTGGGCGGGAGACGGTGGTGTCAGACTTTGGCTTGTCGACAAACGAGTCGGTGAAATCGACAGCCACAGGGGCTTCTGCACGCTTCTTTTCGCGCTTCTTCAAGGGCACAGCGGCGACCTTTTCTTGCTGGGGTTGAGTAGCAGGTTTGGCGGGTTTATCAGTGCGCAGGGCCAGGACCAGCAGGCCCACGGCAGCCACAAGCACGGCGTACTTGTACGTCGAGTACAGATGCAACAGCTGATCTACTACTGCACTTTGTTAGCTTAACATAGGGGATCTAAGCCGGGGTTTACATACACATGGTGTGGTTGGTAAGGTTTCTGGAGAAGAAACTTTTTCAGGTTTGTAAAGTGAAATTTCTGACTGGTGGGAGAGTGGGTTAGGGCATTTTAGATCACGAATATATTTCCTACGAGACTAGGTACAAGAGTCTGTTTAATCATCTGAATCGTCTTTGATGAGTTTGGGCTCGCGGACCATGCAGTGCAGGGTGATGGGCTCCTCTGCACGGTCAAAGACGACGTCGGTCGTTTCCTTGAACCCGAAGCGCTCGTAGATGGGCACGTTGGCGCGGGTCGAGGACTCGAGGTAGCAAACAACGCCGTCCTTATCGGCGCGGTCCGTGACGTGCTGGATGAGCAGGCGCGACAAACCTTTGCCGCGAGCCTCGGGCCGCACGCCAATGTACATGAGGTACCAGGAATTGAGGTCGCGGTCGCCGAGGACTTTGGCCTTGGTGTTGTGGAGTTTTGGGACGAGCTCGTCGAAATACCGGGCCCTGCTCTCCTTGCCGAGCTGGTAGTAGAGTCTCCACATGCCGGACTGGAAGAGGACGGTGAGGTCCTCAATGTTCTTGTAGGGGGGCACCCAGCAGGCGATGGCGTCAAAGTCGCCGACGGTGAGGACCTCGCCGCGCAAAAGGTGGGCGTAGACAATGTACTCAAAGATCTTGAGATCAAGCGCGCGGGCCTGTTCGGGGGAGTTGCCGTCGCAGGCGGTGAGGTAGTGAGCGACGGGGTCGGCGGCAAAGGACGCGGCGAGGGCGTCGGTGGCTTTCTTCCACTCGTGCCGCTCGACACGGCGGACTTGCAGGTTGGACGTCATGTTGTGAAAGTAGTATGCTAAGTAGTATGCTAAGTAGTATGCTAGGTAGTAGATGGTATGCTAGTGTTGTAGTTTGTGTTTGTGATTCAAGTGGAGGGAGGCAGCGCGTATTTATACTTTTGGATATTGCCGTAGAAGTCTCGCCCTGGTCTGATCTGGTCTTGTCTTGTCTGGCCGTTTGTTTGGCTGCTCCAGGGCTTATCGCGGCGTGGGCGACCGCGCTTAAACCGGCTGGGATCCGACTTGACTCTCTGCTGAACCGAATGAACTGGCCTGAATAAACTTGTTCTGCTCTTTCTACTGGTTCGAACTGTTCGAACGGTCTGAACGGTTGAACGGTCCGACTGGTCTGAACGGCTTGACTGGCGAGAATGTCTCTGAATTGCCGCCCGTCGAGCGGACCACCCGCGCTGCCTAGCCAGACCTGCAAGTCCCGTTTCGGCATGTCGAGCCCATCGCCCATCACGGGTCCATGACTAACCGGTAAGCGCGTTCTTAGGTAAACGCTGACGCCAAAGACACAATCACCGAGGAACGGGCAAAGGCGTTGCAACAAACTTGCAGGGTTTTACAGAGCAAGTCACGTGATATTACCATGCACGTGACTAGTCTATGGATTAGAAAACAAGTCTCCTTGGCCATAGTTTCTGGTTGCCTTGAGTGAACTTGTCGGCAAACACCAGCAGCTTGATTTAGTAGATGTACATAACTGTTTAGTATTTATAAAGCATACGGTACTGGGATTATAAGCATTGACTAGGTACTTTGGGTAACGAGCAGAGCAATTCAGCAAGTCGAATGAGGAGCATGCCATTGCTATACTGAAGCTCATGCTGTGGTAGGGCAGCAAGAGACTTGTCAACAACTGGTCTCGAAAACAATTCAGTTAGGTACGTTAGAACGTGTTGCCAACCGTTGAACTTTGCTGATTTGGTGAGGGCATTTGATTTATGACCGAGTTGTGGTCTCGCGCACCATGCAGACGACAGGCACAGGCTCCGTCTCCCGCTCCAGCGCCACCTCCACGCCCGTCCTGAACCCAAACTTTTCATACACCGGCACATTCGCCCTCGTCGACGCCTCCAAGTAACACTTTACACCCTGCTCGTCCGCCAGCTGCGTCACATGCTCCACCAGCGCCCTTGCATACCCTTTGCCACGCGCGCTGGGGACCGTCCCAATGTACATGAGGTACCAGTAGTCCAAAGTACGCTCGAGTTCGGGGCCGAGGACTTGGAGGCGCGCAGCAGTCAGTTTGGGGCCGAGCTCGTCAAAGTACCGGTGTTTGGACTCTGTGCCGAGACGGAAGGAAAGCCGCCACTGGCCGGACCGCAGCCACGGCCACCAGCCCTTGAGACTATGCCCTGGCGGGATCCACAGTGCCACCGCTGCAAACCCGCCACTGTCACTGGTGTCTTTAATGGCGTAGACGTGGCCTCGGAGGAGGTGGGCGTAGATGACGCAAGAGAGCAGGTCCCAGTCAAGAGCGCGGGCTTGGTCAAGGGTTTTGCCGTCACAGCGGGTCAAATAATGCGCAACTGGGTCGTTGGCGAACGCAGTGACGAGCGTCTTGGTCGCTTCTCGCCACTCGTGCAATTCAACTCGGCGGATTTGTCTGGACATGTAGTTGAAGAAAAGTTATGAGCAAGTGCGGCTTTATATAAGATTGTGATGACTCGACCATGACTGGGCGGTGATTCACGGTTCTACCGCCTGGCTTTCAGCCGGTCGCCGTCTTCCTTGCACACGTCAATTTCGTTTATCAGCTCCAGGGTCTTCTGCTTCAGCACCTCCATCTCCCGCTGGTACTCGGCGGCCTGCGCCTGCGTCACCCAGGATCCTGCCGCGTCCAGCTTGGCTTCCGCCGCGCCTGCAACTCGGCCTCCATGTCCACAAAGTTCTGGATGCGGGCGCGTATGGCTACCTCCTGGCGTTTGTACGCATCTCTCGAGAGTTTTGGTAGTGCCGGTGCTGGGGGTGGTGACGGTTTGGGGAGGGACTGTTTGAGGGTCTCGTTGGCGGCGGTGGCGTCGGCAATGGCCGCCCAGTCGCGGCGGTCCTGTTCCTCCTGCTCCAAGCGCGTCAACTGGCCAGACCCTTTACCAGCCTTTTCCTTGGCTTTCTTTGCCCTGGATTTGCTCGCGGCCATCGATGGCGTCGGTCGATATGGTTTCGGTTTGGTTTGAAAAGTTTTTGAGTTTTTGTTCACTTTTTGAAGACCCGGTTCAGCCGTGCACTCTTTGTTTGTTTGTTTCCCAATCCGGCAGTCTAAACAAACAAGCGGTTTCCCCCAGAAACAAGCTTGAAATGCCACACAAAACAACTTCTTCTTCTTCTCCTTCTCCATCAACCATCAAACGACCCCATCGCCCACGTAGAATGTCCGTGACTAACATTGAGTCGGGGCTGTCGCGCGTCTCCATCAACGAGAACGCCAACCCGTCGTCCCTCACTAAACAGAAACTCAACAAAACCACCGCCAAACCGTCCACCAGCACTGCGCTGCCCAGCACTTCCAGCAGCAGCAGCAACAACAACAACAACACTACTTCTGGCTCGCGACACCCGTTGCTCAAGATTGCGTTGCATGGCCAAGGCCAGACGAACGCATCGGCGGCACAGCAGGCTGGCCGCGCGGCACCTACCGTCGTCACCCTCAATGCAAACCAATGGCGGCTCTCGCAAATGCAGGCCCCCGGTCCTGGATCCCCCAAAGGCCGTCAGCCTGGCACTGCTTCTAACACTGCTAATGCAGCCACCTCTGCTGCCTCGGCGGCAATTACAGGCCACTCGTCGGCAGCTGTAGCTCGCACAAGAGGCTCTATCGACCCCAACTCTATCCGCAGGTCCAACCCCTTGTCCGGCATTAAAATTCAAGGTGGCCCTTCTGGCAAGAGCCACCGCGATTTCACGCTTGACGACTTTGAAATCGGCAAAAAGCTCGGCAAGGGCAAGTTCGGTAAAGTCTACTGCGTCCGCGACAAGGCCACCGGTTACATTTGTGCACTTAAAGTCATGGACAAGAAGGAGCTGATTGAGTACAAGGTCGAAAAACAGTTTCGCCGCGAGGTCGAGATCCAGTCCAACTTGAGGCACCCCAACATTTCACGGCTCTTTGGCCACTTCCACGACAGCAACAAGGTCTACCTGCTCATTGAGTATGTTGCCCAAGGTGAGCTGTTCAAAGTGCTGCGCCGCAAGGGCCGGTTCAACGACGTGCGCGCCAGTAAGTACATTGCGCAAATGGCCGATGCGCTTTCCTACCTGCACAAGAAGCACATTATCCACCGCGACATCAAGCCCGAAAACATCTTGCTCGGGCTCGACGGCAACATTAAAATCTCGGATTTCGGGTGGTCGGTGCACGCGCCGTCGTCGCGCCGCACGACCATGTGCGGCACGCTGGACTACCTCCCGCCAGAGATGGTCGAGGCCAAGGAGCACGACTACCGCGTTGACATTTGGTCTTTGGGAATCCTGACCTACGAGTTCCTTGTCGGCTGCCCGCCGTTTGAGGAGGCGGGCCACGCTGCGACGTACCGCCGGATCTCCAAAGTCGACTTGCGGATCCCAGCAAGTGTGTCGCCAGAGGCTGCGGATATCATTAAAAGGTTTTTGCAGCACTCGCCAGAAAAGCGGTTCCCGTTGGAGCAGGTCGCAAACCACCCGTGGATTCTTAAAAACAAGCCCTACTGGAACTCCACCGCCCATTTGGGCTAATTTTGCACTTGCTGCCTCTATTCATTGAATTCTGTTTCTCTTTTCGCATTGTTTCTAGTTTCTGTTTATTATTTATTTTTCATAGTTTTCTTTCATTCTGCAAATATAAAAATACCCTTGATATTCAGTTTGGAGTTGTACTCGGTCTTGGAGTTGGTGAATTACCAGCATAACAAAAACAAACAACAAACCTCCAACTTTCCTGATCCCATCAACAACAACACCATCTTCCTAAAACAATGAGCGAAGAACGACGGTCATCCTCGTCCCGCCGCAAGTCACGCCTCGTCCGCCGCGACTCTACCTGGTCCCGGCTCAAGTCCGCGCCCTTTGACTGGCTGCTCTCCGTCTCCGAGTCCCTTGAGACCATTGACTGGGACGGGTTCGCGACTGCTGAGTCGTGGGCGGTGCCCGGTGTGGCTGGCGTGGCGCAGGGAGTGCTGGTGCTGTGCAGGGTCATGGTCGACCGCGGCGCGAACGCAGACGGCGTGGCGGGCGTGCTCGCTGATGAAGACTTGTTCCAGGACAGCGGCAGCGGGTCCACCGGGTCCGGCTGGCTCTACGGTCTAGTAAGTTGCAACCACATCCACTTGATTTCGTGCAATGAATGTATTACTAACAGTTCAATAGTGCTCAACGGTCGGATGGTTGCTGGTAGCGGCGTCGGTGCTCAATGCCGCGTTTGTGTACACCAGGACGCGGACCTACTCGCTCACGAACCGGCCGCTGGACAAGGTCCCCGACACCCCGAGCCGCCGCAAAGTCGTCTACACCGAACCCACTTATGACCCCACTGAACCCGGCTCTGCCACTGCGTCGCCCGTCAAGAAAGTCCTGCAGAGTCTCCTCTCTTCCAAATCTTCAACGTCAAGTGCAGAGAACAATGCCAACGCCGACGAGATCTGGGTCCTGGACACGTGGGACCCGCCGCTGTTCAACCTCTCCCTTGCCGCCCTCTACTCCCCCCTGGCCGTGCTGCTTCTCTGGTTCGGTCCCGTCTCGTTCTTCTCCCTCGCCGTCCTGCTCCCCGCCCTCGCCTACACCCTGCACACCGTCACCAACCTCTTCCTCGTGGCCCAGCGCGACAAGACCGTGCTGCACGCCGAGGTCCTCAGCGAGTACGAGCAGACGGTGGTCCGGCCCGTTGTTAGTGCGGCCCGCCGCGACGTCAGTGTCGGCGTTGACGGGTCAGTGGCTTACTACGCGCCGGGGCTCAACCACCATTTCAGAACCACTGCCCCACGGCACTCATCAGCGGCGGTAGCTGGGCCAGGCACACCGGCGAAAATCGATATCTCGAGACACTCGTTCCCGCTCGCCTCGCCCGTCTTCCCCTCCAAACCACCGTCCGACAGCCCAGTGGGTTCGTCGCCGTTCCCGCACAGGTTGCAGTACAATGCGGCAGGGTACTACACGCCCGCGGCCGAGGCACCACAGACGTCGCCCTCGCGCCGCGAGAGCAGCACGGAGTACCAGAACTCGCCGCTGAGCAGGAAAAGGGGCGGTTCGAGCCTGTTCCGCCGCCTCCACAAGTAAGCATCCAATACCCAGAGTACCTCCAAAAGTTTTTAATGCAGTTGTTTAACAGTAAAAAAATGTATGTATTTTTTTTTTTATATCCAGTAATACAGTCATTTTTGCCTTTCGTAATAATAATTTATAGGTCGTCCCAGCCAAACACGAGTTCCTGAGCCTTTTTCGTGGTCCAGCTCATCCATCCCCCGCGGCTCGACGACGACGTGGGCCGTTTGCTCTTGCTGCTGCCGTTCGCTGACCCTGGCCGGTCGCTGTTCACTGCGTTCTCGCCGGACTTGAGCACGCTCGTGGCCGCTTTTGCGGCAGCGGCGCTGGGTTCCTGCGCAATCTTGAATAGGCTAGGGGAGTACCGCATTTGTTTTTGCTTGTTGAAGATGCCGCGGCCGTCCTTGAGCTGCACGCGCTTACTGCCGGCCAGCACCGGCATTGACGTGGTGCGCGGCACGGCCTTGCCGTGGGTGTGGTTGTTGGGTCCTCCACCACCCGTGGTCCGGTTCAGAATCGACCGGGTCTCTTCTTGTTCTTCTGCCTGCTCGTCGACTTCCCCCATGGGCGGCAAGACGTTGCCGTCGGTAAAGTTGAGATCGGCGGTGGTATCATCGTAGCCCGTGAAATCGCCAATGGACCGCGACGGGGTCTGGATTCCCGAGTACATGGACGTTTCGCTAGCAACCTCAAACTCCTTGTAGTTCTGCGCCGTCACGGGGATGCAGCCGACCACGTACTGGCCCGCAATCAGCGTGCCGTTCTCATGAATGGCGCGCGACGCAGACCCAGGGTTGTCGTAAGTGATCTTCATCCAGTTCTTGCCCGTCTGGATGGGCGTAGGCGGCAGCCGCGCCGCGCGCGACTTTTGTGGCGACATGAGCGAGAAGATGCGGCTCGACGCGTCAACGTTTTCTGAAATGGTGCCAAACCGGGAAAAGTGTGCAATAACAGTAGACGAAACAGACGAGGGGAAACCAAAAATGACCACCGAGTTGGCGTGGTTGCGCTCGCTGCCATTACTAGCGTGGGTCAAGGGCATGGGCGAAGACTTGACAGGCGTGCTGTTGGAAAAGATTGAAGACGGGGGTTCAGTGCGAGTGCGAGGAGAGTTCAAGACAGATGAAGACCGCACAAGACCGTTAGGAGTAGACCCATTGTCGTAAATACTCCGTGTTGGTGGGGGGTCTTCCTGAATAACTGCCTTCTTTTGCATGCTGGGTCGCTTGGGTGCGCCTGAAAACGAGCTTCCAAACGAGGTCATGGGCGACTGGATTGGAGAAATGGAGCTCTTTCTATGAGCAGGCGACACTCTTTCTGCCTTGTTGAAAGATGATACATGACGGAGGTTTGAAGGGTTGGACGGCGCATGTCGCCTGTCTGCGGCCCAACTGGGAGTCTGCCTTCTACTGCTTTGGCCAGCATTGTTCCCCAAGGAGAGAGACGACTGTGAGTGCCTCAATGGCGCTGGGGCCGTACTCAATCCGGGACTTGTATTGTTATAACTCGACATTTGGTTTTGTTGAGAAAAGTTACCGCCGTTCTGCTGCATGCTTTGTTGGTACTTGTCCATGTCGTTGCCAGACGATGAAACGGAAAAGAAGGAGCTTCTCTTGAACAGGCTTTCATTGGGGTTCACAGCAGGTTGTTGCTGCTGCTGCTGCAAGGACTGTGTGGGGTTGGAAAAAAGTGAACCAGAACCAGCACCGAAACCTTGCTGAGGCTGCTGTTGTTGCTGGTTGTTCGACCCAAACGTACTGCCAAACGATGGCGCTTGCTGCTGCTGCTGCTGCTGCTGTGTATTCTGCGACGCAAAGGCATTGGCGTTGTTATTGCCGCCAAACGAAAAGGACGGGGCCTGTGTCTGGTTCTGCGCCTGGGCCTGGTTCTGGGATGCGCCAAACCCACCAAAAGTGGACCCAGAGCCCGCAGAGTTGTTGCTGCCAAAGGACGAGCCGGTCTGAGAGCCGCCAAAAAGACCGCCAGACGTTCCACCGGTGCTGCCGGCGCTGCCAAACGTGTTTGAACGCTGACCAAACATGTGTGCTTGTCTGGATAATTTCGCGTTTGGACAAGAGAGAAGAAGCGAATTTTTCCAACTTGCAAGGCGCACGGATTGTTTACCTTTGGGAGGAAAAGTTACCCTCCCCACCGCCTCTTTGTGCTCCCCGTCCAACTCGCCCAACTTGCACCTCCACCACCATCACCAACCATAGAACCCAGGCCGAACCACGCTGCCAATTGCCGACCCATTCCCAGAAACCACACAGACGCGCACAATGAGCTTACCTACACAAGCCGATCTGGACATTGCCAGAGAGTTCTCAAAGGCCAACAAGCTTGCTGAGGCCGAGGCAGCCTACAGAGGCCTCTTGGAAAAGTCGGCACAGAAGGACGAGAAGGCCGTCCAAATCCAGGAGCTGGCCCTTTACGAGCTTGGAAAGCTCTACTGCGATCACAAGTAAGTGCAATTGAATCGTTCTTGTTGGTGTTTACTGTTGAGGTGCCGTTGCTAACTTTTTGCCACAGAAAAGTCGACCAGCTTGCTGAGCTGATCCGAACATCGCGAACAATCCTTGGTTCGTTTGCCAAGTCGAAAACCGTCAAAATTAGTAAGTACTGGAGGCTCACTTTGGAGGTTGTTTCAGTGCTAACGGTGCAGTTCGTAACTTGATCGATCTCTTTGTCACGATCCCCAACACCATCGACCTGCAGATTGCCACCACCAAGGACTGTGTGGAGTGGGCCATTCAAGAAAAGCGAAACTTTTTGCGCCAAAACCTACAGACCCGTCTTATCTCCCTGTACTACGAGAAGGGCTCTTACAATGACTCGATCGCCTTGATCAACACCCTGTTGCGAGAACTCAAGCGACTGGACGACAAGAAGGCCCTCGTGGAGGTGCAATTGCTCGAAACACAGGTCTTCCTTGCTCTGCGAAACATTCCCAAATCAAAGGCCAGTTTGACCAGCGCGAGAACTAGCGCAAACGCCATTTACACCGACCCCTTGACGCAAGCCAAGCTCGACAACCTCAGTGGAATCTTGCAAGCTGAAGACAAGGACTACAAGACTGCGTTTTCCTACTTTTACGAGGCATTTGAGGGATACTCTGGTCAGGAAGATGCTCGTGCCATTACTGTGTTGAAATACATGCTGCTGAGTAAAATCATGCTCAACTTGTCGGAAGACGTTGACTCGCTTCTTTCCAACAAGAATGTCATTAAATACGCCGGCCGTGATCTCGATGCCATGAAGGCGATTGCCACTGCTTACTCTAACCGCAGTTTGAAGGAGTTTGAACAGACTTTGGAAAACTTTGGCAAGGAGCTCTCGTCAGACGCGTTTATCCGATCCCACTTTACCGACCTTTACGACACTTTACTGGAACAGAACTTGGTCAAGGTCATCCAGCCGTTCTCGTGTGTTGAGATTTCGCACATTGCCGAGATTATTGGTCTTGACAACAGACAGGTCGAGGGCAAGCTCAGTCAAATGATTTTGGACAAGGTGTTTTACGGTGTGTTGGACCAGGGCAACGGCTGGTTGCTAGTTTACGACGAGCCCAAGACCGACGCAACTTATGATGCCGCGTTGGAGACCGTGTCGCACATGTCCAACGTTGTTGACTTGCTGTACGAAAAGGCCGCTGCCCTCAACTAGAACAGAACATAAATCAATATATCGTTTACTGCATTTGTGTATTTACATTTTGTTTACTCTACCAGATGGCTGTATGGACTGCGCTGGCGGATCTTTTCGCCAAACTTGTAAAAGATAAACGGGATGGTGTACATGACGAGGGCGACCAGCGCCAGCAACGTCGTGCCCCACGTCGTGTGCAGGCTCTCAAACATGCGGGGTGCGATGAGCGGGAACCCGGCCCCAAACAGGCTGCGCATTACCGTGTTTGCGCCCATGGCCGACGCGCTGTACCGCGTGTAGGTATCGACCAGGTAGTTTAGGCAGTTTTGGAAAATAATGTAAAACCCGAAACCCAGCAGGTACATTCCCAAGCAGGGAAACAGCCAGTGAAGGGAGGCGCGCTGGGTCCAGGCGAAAAGGGCGAGTCCAGCGGGCATGGTCCAGCCGGCGTACATCATGGGGACGAGGCGCTGCTCGGGGATGGGCCGGTTGTTGTTTGCAAGGACGAGGCGCGCGTAGCGGCGGCCCATGATGAGATGCAGGACGCTCGCGCTGACGCTACCCGCAAACATCCACAGGAACGCCAGCGAGCTCGAAATGGCGGACCACCCGTGCACGTCCATGAACGTGTCGGCGACGGAGGTGATGAAGAGGTAAAAAACGCCAAAGACGAAACTGGCGTAGGAGGTGACGAAAAAGACAATCGGGGTGCCAATCATGGCAAAGGGCCGCATGAGGTGGACCGACGTGAACTCGTGCAAGGTGAGCTTCCACTCCTCGTGGCGCGCGTGGTAGAGCCAGATGCCCGTTTCGTGGCGCATGGCCCTGGCCCTGCGCGCGGCCAAGACCGGGAGATACGTTTCCTCGAGGAACAAGACTCCCGGAACGAGCATGGCGGCGCTGAGGATGACGGTGGCCCAGCAGGTCCACTGCCAGGACGCGTAGTGGACGAGCACCGTGCCCATGATGCTGCCCGCGGTGGGGCCCAGGACCGTGAAGAGCGAATAAATGATCATGTACTGGCCGCGGACCGCGGGCGCCCACATGTCGCTGAGCAGCCCGCCGGAGGAGACGACGGGTGCCGAGGCAAACAGGCCTGCAAAGAACCGGTTCACGAGCACGGCCTCAATGGTGGTCGACGCCGCCGTGCCCGCTGTAAAAATAATCGATAGCGCAAACGGCAGCAGCACACTGACTTTGCGGCCATACAGCTCCGAGGCAGGCGCCATGAAAAGAGGGCCGAGGGCAAACCCGAGCACAAACAGCGTCAAGGGCAAGAGGGCAATAGTCTGAGAGACACCAAACTGGGCCATAAGCTCGTGGACAGCCGGCGACATGACGGAGGAGTTGACCTGTACGCAAAAGGTCGCAAACCCATAAATCGTGGTCATGCGCGCGCGCTTGGCGACGGTCCAGTTCTTGGGCAGCGTGGGGTCGTCGGGCTGGTTGTCGAGCGAGACGAGAAAGGCGTCCTTGTGGTCGGGGTTCTGCAG
Organism: Geotrichum cucujoidarum; assembly: GCA_030566025.1. Taxonomy (NCBI): domain Eukaryota; kingdom Fungi; phylum Ascomycota; class Dipodascomycetes; order Dipodascales; family Dipodascaceae; genus Geotrichum; species Geotrichum cucujoidarum. The sequence goes on along the minus strand of JAJMHN010000049.1, from coordinate 78,027 downwards.
CAGCTGCGTGATGGTCGCCTCGACCGACTGAGGGCCTGCACCTGGCTCTGGAGGTGTGTCCGTGGCCGTGGCATGCGTCTGTTTCTCAATGTCGACCTGGTTCTGGCTCATTTTGATGGTTTGGGTTGGAAAATAAAATCTTGGCTTTTCCCAAAATCCGGGGAAACCGTTCCTGCTTTATAATTCCTCCCTCGAGCACAAGGGCCACAAGCGCCCGCAATGACTAAACCCGCAACCCTAGAACCGCTAAAACGTGCCCTTCTTTCGCAGTCATAGCGATCATTTGTCATGTCCCTGGTTTCCTAGTCAGAAGGGCTGGTCTCGTGCGCTGCTCTTTTGTCCCGGAGCGCTTCGGCCGGCGCTGGTTTTAGCCGGGGCAGCGCTTCCCGAGCCCTTCCGGTGATAGCGCCGTGCAGGGTTGGGGCTAAGTACATGAGTTCAAATAATGGGCTTGGAAGAAACTTTAAGAAAGACCTTGATCAAAGACATGGAATACAAAAAAGTCCAAGCGAAGACAAGAGCTTAACAAAGTACATTATGTCGATGCTATGGAAGCAATCGAGAGCTCGTGGAACCGTAGAGTAAATTAGATAGCTATGCCACATCGTAGGTACCTTTCATTACCCAACCTGGTACTGTCCTTCAGGATAAATAAATGTTGAGCGAGGTCCTCCCATACGGGCTCCTTTTTATTCAAAATTACTTCCCAAACACCGTTCAGGTCGGGTCACTGTTGACGGAATGTGTGTCTTGTGCGCTATCAAGCTTGGCGACACTCGGCAAATGCTCACTGAAGCCCATGACTCAGTATGACTGCTCGTATGAAATTTGCAGCTTCTTGCTGTTATGATAGTGTTGTATGCGCCTCGAGGCGTGTTCGATCTTTGGCAATGCGCTCCTCGTGGTCGCGACGTGTTCTGGCGTTGCGCCAGATTCACAAATGGAAGCGTCTTCAAGGTTCGAAAACGAACTTTATCGCCAAGTTCGGGATCACTTGCAACCGGGGTAAAACCTGATGCTGTCGTCACGGCGGCCAGCTGATATGGACAACACATCAGCTTAAATTGTTAAACCTAGTCGATCATTTTTTAAAGTCGTTGGTCATCCCAGACGCCATCGAACGTTATTCAGCAAGGTTTAAGCAGCAACTGCTTAAAAGATCAACTTTATTCAAGATACCCGTATTTCCCAAATAGGGCAACTCCCATACTTGAATTTTTCAACGACATTTGTTGCCAGTTACTACTATTGGTTTTTTTCCAGAAGATGAATTCCTACTATTCTTGCCCATTTTGTTTTCTGTTAAGCTTTGGCGCTTTCTTGCTTCTTCAAAGTCCTCAAGTATATAAATACTGGGTCGCGGACTAGTTTACCTCAAATTATTGTTCCGTCAAGAACTGTCCAAGTTTTTATCTGACTATACACACTTACTTCTCTTCAAACAAATCAACATGTCTGTTAACGGTAACACAAACCCGCCCACAAAGTCTTGTGGCACGCGAATGCTTGTTCCTTCTGCCACCAACAAGTCACCAAGTGTGACAAACAACAATGATTTCCAAATGAGAAACGAAATGTTTTCAGACGGGGCTCAATGGGGCCCGCGTCTCTTTGCAATTCAAATGGGACTGGCTCGATATCGCTTGTTACAGTATGTGATGGAGCAACGAGAAAAGTGCCACATGTTTTACGGTAAAAGGTCCACTTTGTCAACTAATCCAATTTTCTCGATACATCACCAGGTATTTAGGGATATTGCCTTTAAGCGCCGATTTCTACTAGCGTACTACGTGGAAGGAAAAAGTCAGAAATATGTTCGTAATTATAGCCGCACACATTTCAGACTAGAAGTCGTGAACTACGCAGGTTTTGATCGGAAGTTTATACGAACTGACACTCTCGTGGCTCTAATGTCTCCAAAGCGAAATGAAAGGCTCACTAATTTACAAAAACCCGTCAAACCTCGCAAAGCTCTCACCCACTTTCATCACAAGAAAAGTGTTCTACATAGTCACTCCGAAATCATGCGACAAACGTGCAACACAAAATTCAGCCGAACTCCTCTTGAAATATTGCGCATTTACTCCCTTAGAGGAGTACGCTTCATGCATTTGAAAGATCCATGCCGGATTGATTATATGGACATCGGTCCTTCCCGCCAGGAGAGAGCGAAGAGTCTCTTTTTCTATCTACGACGGACACCGACCGGCTCAATAAAGTGGCCTACAGACTTTCAGAAATATTCAAATGTTTGCCATGTCAGAGAGTTTAAACTGGCTGCACGTTTAGGACTATCTTGTCAAGAGTACTGGGACTCCAAACGGCGGATATTTTTGGCAAGGTTGTTCCGCGCAAAATGTAGACAGCCGATGAGAAAAATCGACGCACAGCGCGCATGCCGCATTCATCACAAGAAAGCTGCAGTTTTGTACGCAGCGTTCAAGAGTATGGGTTGGTTCAGGCATGAATTTTACGATCCTTACATGAAGGCTGGAGTCTTTTACAGGGTCACCGAATAATGTTTGACAAACAAGATCCCCCGCAGTGCTTGACGTAGGCCTATAGTTCCGGCATACTTTGAGTATTGAATTAACAAAATGCTCTAAATAAACTTATAACCCAATAAAAAACGCTTATATAGGACATACACACTAGAAATGCCAGAAGAGAGAAGCTGTACAATGGACTGGCGCAGGTGCACGCAAGAGAGCCAGTTTGCAAATTCAAACCAAACTGGCTCTTAAAATGCCAATATCTGAATGCAGAGCAAAAGCCAACCATTTTCAAGACGTACTTTTCAGCCATGGAAACAACCCCTGCCGCCGCCCGTCTCCCTTGTAGTAGCTGACATGCCTTCGCCCGTTTGCGTGTTAGGCGCTGGCGACCGCCACCACGCCCGTGAGTTACTCCCGTCTGTATTGTATCTCCATTTTGCCTCTATTGCATCACAAAGAGTGTTCAATTTAGTATACATAAACCATAAAAGTTGTTCAATTAATTGAGCCTCTATAATGAAAAAAGAAAAAAAAATTAAGTCATGGAAGCTAATGAAAATTAGCACCGAAGTGCCAAAGTGAATAGCCAAGTTTCAGCAATTCAAACTAAGCTTCAAGTTACCTAAATTCTCGGACTAAAATAACTAAAATAACTAAAACACAATGATTGGCGGAGATTATAAACTTATACACACATCTTTATACTTACATATAAACTTTACCTTTAGATACAAAACAAATTGCCGACCAACCTTGAACTAGTCAATAAGTTTAGTTTGACAAATATAAATGGAGAAATAAGAAAATAAAAAAATAAAAAAAAAGTGGAATGAAATTAGAATAGGGAAATAGTAATGGAGTAAGAGAATACCTTCGAGGAAGGGATACAACGAACAACGTCAAGACTTGGATTTGGAATGGACCGACCAACAAAAAATATAGAATTCAAGGGTATAGTTTTTCAATGGAGAGGTTCTTTTTTTTTTTGGGCATTTGAATAATATTTTTTCTGCTGTTTTTGTTTGTTTTTGGGCTTACTCACTGACCTAGTTTTATTCCCACGCAAGGGCGTCAAACCTGTTTCCAGTGGTCGTTCTGAACGGCGGCGCATTGTCCGATCCTCCAGGCTGGCCACCGGCACCGCCAGCACCGCCACTGCCGCCGTCAGCTCCTCCTCCACTGGTGCCCTCGGCCTGCGCATCCTCGTTCAATGCAAAATAAAACACATCGTCTTCCTCGTCCTCATGGCCGTTTGTTGCATTACCATCATCGTCATCGTCGTCAATGGCTTCTTCGTCGGCATGTGCCTTACGCAGACCGGCTCCCGGGTGGCCCCCGCGCTTACGCCTTTCGTCGTCGACGTCGTCGTCGTCTTCTAGGTAGTAAGAGAACCGGCTGGGCCGTCGGGACATGGACGACCCGCCGCCGACGCCGCCGCCAGACGACGGCGAGCTCGAGTTGATGTCGACGGCGCGGACCTGCTGCGCAAGCATCTCGGCCGAGAACCCCGTATCCGTGGCCCGTCGCGCAACGAGGCCAAGCATCTTGGGCTGGGATCCGGCGCCGCTTTGATTGTGCTGTTGCTGGTATTGTTGTTGCTGGTTGTCGGCGGCCGCGTTGGACCGGAAGCTGCTGAGTTCTCTGCCGGGGAAAATGTGGCCAGGCGCCGCGCCCAGCGACTGGTTGTGGCGTTCGGGGAGGTCCTTGAATGCCGACTCGCGGCGGGTATTTACACTGAGGCTTTCACGGCGGGCATGGCCTCCTCCACCGCCGCCGCTGCTACCACCACTACCTCCAAGGCCACCAAGACCACGGGTCAAGCTGTTGGGCATAGGGATATCCAGCGGGTGCATTTTAGAGTGGTTGCTGGCCGTGTCCACAAGCTCGTCGTGGTCGTGTGCAAAGATTTCTTCCTCGTCCACACGCAAGCTGCTGATACTGCCTTGCTTGCGCGGCTGGCTGTAGTAGTAAGCCTTGAACGAGTCGTTTGCGGTAAACTCCTCGCTCAGGCGGCTTGGCACTGACGGTGTGTGCTGGCTAATGGCTTTGCTTACAAGGGGTGGCGAGTTCGTGGGGATGGGCAGCGGGATGCCAGAGCCCGTGGTCCCGCCGGGGCTGATGCTCCCGTCGGATGTGCCCCGGTGCTGCGATCCGAGCAATGAATCAGATAACGCGGAGTAGCTGTCGCGCATGTGCTGGAACTTGCTCAGCACATCGTTCTCGTTGCCATAGCTGGGTCCAGAAGCACCAGTGGGTCTACTAAACAGCATTGATGAGTTGCTACCGCTGCTTCCCCCGGAAAGAAGAATGCTGTTTGAGCTTGTTGGTTTGGCGACACTGATGGAGTCGACCATTTGTACAAACTCGCCTAGTCCGTCGTCATCATCAATCAACAGGCTAGCTCCGGGCTCAGTAGAAGAAGATACGCTTCCCAGACTGCCTGGTTCGCCGTAATTTGAAAACCGTTTGGAACGAGTACTAGACGAAATGGACCCGCTGCGCTGGAAATTTCCCCGAGATCCAAATGAACTGCTAAACTTGGGCACGGAGGAAGAAGACCGGGAGCTGCTGACAGAAGAGCTTATTGCATTGTCGTTGCCAGCGCTTCCGGGCGCTGCAGCCCTTACTGAATTGATGGATGAGTTTGACGCGTTGGACATGGTGCGGCCGGGGATTCGCAACGAGGCAGCAAGTGAACTGTTGCTCGGGTTTCTTGAAAACGAGCTAGGTCGGAATGGTGTCGAGTCAATGGGCGATGCGCTCAGGGATGGGGTTTTAAAAGGTTGAATGAAAGATACGCTGGGGCGGGCGCTTGTGGGGCTTTGCGACGACGAGGGAACGCTCCCCGTCGGCATTGTTGTTGTAGGTGTAGATGTTGTCGCGGTGGGTGGTGTTCCGCTATGCTGGGTCATTAATGGAGAGTAAGATGCACTGTCTCGAAGACTGAGATTGGAAAGCCGGCGGTCGCGGGCAACAAAGTCCGTGGGGCTTGAAATGGGCGGCGCGCCATTGTTTGCTGCAGAGGTATTCGTGGCGTGTGGGGGTTCCTGGAACTCGGAGGAGCTGGCAGACCCGGCGTGTTTGGGCTGGTTGCGGTATACACTGGCCCTTGACGCCATGCTGCTGCTCCCACCGCCACCTCCGCCTTCTGACGAAAAGCTTGCTGAGTTAAAATGCGGTGCCGCTGAAAACGACTGCCTACGTGCAGCCATGGTATTCCTTGTCTTGTCCAAATCGTAGAAATGGTTGCTGAGCAGGCTTTCAGTGTCGCTCACACTAAAGTTGCAGTCTTGCCGGTAAGAGACGGAGATGCGTAGGCTGCCTAGCGGCGTCTTTAAATCGCTAAATGTAAACGCCTCTAGCTCAGAGTCGCCTGCGTCCTTTATTTGCTTGCTGAGACCGACACGGCCCTTGCTGGGGATGCGGTGCGATCCGTTGAGTATCCGGCATCCGACCTTGAGCGGCGAGACGGTCAGTTTCGAGCGCGACAGGCGTTTGCGCAGGGTCCAAGCCGGGAGTACGTGCGTAAACGTGTATAGGCTGCGCATGAGAATGACGGCTTGTTTGTAAATGGAGGTTGGTTGTGACTCTTTGGCGGGATCGTCCCAATCGAGGCTGTTGCTATCGGTGGTCGACGGTATGAACTCGACAATCCAGCGCTCGAGCACGACCTCGCTGCGCTTGGTGCCTTTGGTGACCTCCCATTGCTTGCCGGTGGTGCTGTCGGTGAGGATGAGCGAGTGCTGGAGGCCGAGGTCGCGCAGGTCGAGGTAGGTCTCTACGACGAGTGGCGGGATGCTGTCGGTCTGGGGATCTGCCAGCTTCCATAGCCGGAGGTCATCGCGGAAGGTTTCTGACTCTTCGAGCTCAATGTTGAACCATTTGTTTGCTTTCGGGGTGGCGGTTCCTTTGACGAGAACGGGGCTGTACGAGATGCGGGACTGGGCAATGACTTGAGTAGCTTTGGCAAAGAAGTTCTATCTAGAATTAGTACGGGGAAGTCTAGTAACAAGGGCCGGTTATAACATACCTGGACGATTTGATTTAGCTTGGACGACTTGGACTCTCTTTGCACTGACATTATGCAGGAGGGTCGGGGGGTCTTGCGAGCTGTGGGCACTGGGCACTGGTCACTGGGGCACTGACAAGGGGCGGCCGGTGGCGTGTCAGCAGGGCGTTAACCAGGTGGGAGAATGAGAGAAGTGCGCGCTTAGTACGGAGTACAGACAGGAAGCCTTTGCGGGCCACAGACGAAGGACGCGCGTTGTTTGCAAAATAGAAAGAGTTCCTGGGGGTTTGGTGAGTGTTTGTCGCTGGGGTTCAAGGCGTGATACTGGGAATAAAGGCGGAAACCTTTGCTGGCGATGGAGATGAAGCAAGGTGTGATGGGGCAAGTTGGAGTGGTTTTGATAGGAAAGAAGTCAACAAGAAAAACAAAAAAAAAACAAAAAACAAAAAAAATAAGCAGCGAACAGGCAGGGTTCAGGGCCGGCGCTGGGGACTGGGCAGTGACGGGGACTTTGATGGAACGGCCGTAGCTATTTGAATGGACTCTGGTGCAGAGGAAGAAGAAGAAGAAGAAGCAAAAGGCAGGAAGAAAAGGCGTGGTTTGGCTGAACTGGACTGGATTTGTGCGCACAAGAAATTAAGAAACGGCTGAGCAGGCACGAAACAGTGCGACTTCTGCCCGGGAGCGCTTGAATGAGCAAGTTCGGATATTCCAGGTTCCAGGTACTTGGAAAACAAGTTGACCGGTTCTGGAGGGGGTTATAGGTACACAGAGTGACTGTAGCGGTGCACTGTGGTCGTTATAACCACAGCCCTTGGAGTACTAACTATAGCATTTTGGTCTTGACTTGAGACATGACCTACTCTACAATGAGTCTACATTCCTAGACAAATAACTACAGGGCTTTTTGACAGGTTGAAGTCCGAGTTTGACGCGTTTGCTCTGTTAGACCAGAGTCGACTGCTTGTATGGACTTGTAATGAAACAAGGTTCATCGTGATAAATAAATTCATTAATTCAGAACTACGTCTTCTTGTCTATATGTAAGATGCAATTCCCGTTAGTTCCTCCTAGATGACCTGCTCCTCTTCTTCAAACGCCTGCCGGACCAAGTCGCGTTTGCTCACATCCGGGTTGAGCGTCTCGACAATGACCATGGACAAGACGCTGCTGGGCAGACTCTGGAGCAAGCGCATGTGGAGGCCCTTGAAGCAGGCGCGGAAGAAGCCGACTTCCTTGATGAGGTTGCGGCCGACCTGCCAGACGCCGAGCTGGTCGTCGGGCCGCAAGGAAGAGATTTCGCGGCTCACGGCGAGTTGCTGCCTGGTCTTGACCACGTCGAGCAGGTTTGTGGCCGTTTGTGAGACGACGGTGGCACTGGCACTGGCAATGGCGTACTGCAACGGCATGAGCTCGCCCATGACGGGTTTACTGGTGTCGGTACCTGCGTCGGGATCTGAAATGTCGGAGGTTTGCTGTGTCGACGATAGCAACGACCCTTTCCGTTCGCTGAGAATTCGCTTTGCCTCCTCATAAGTCGTCCACCAAACGATACTGTGCGGCAAAAACACCACAATGCCCATCCAGTAGCCTCTAAAGAACCCCTTGATGCCCTCGTTTTGCTTGATTTCCTTCATTAGGGCAAACGTGCCAATCCCCGAGCTGCTAATCTGCATGCGGCCCTTGACGACCTCCATGGGCGTCCAGATGAAGCTGCTGGCAATCTCGGCCATGCCGCCACTGAGGACGTAGTTTGTAATGCTGTTTTCGCCAAAGTAGGGCGTGAGTTCTCGTTTCGTTTGCCGGTAGCTCACCATGTATGTCGTAAACGCCGGCGTCGTCAGCGCGACACTGGCGCCGAGGCCGGACCAGTACCGGTGGATGGGTAGGCTGTAGTTGAAGTTGGTCGATGTCTGTTGCAGCGTTCGCAGCGTGTCGACTAGAAAAGAGGTTAGATTTCAGTTCGTTTGTAGGAGATCAAACAACAACATACGAGGATGGAAAACGATCCTGCTACCAACACAGCCAGCCCTGGAATCTAGTTAGCAAAACAAGTCAAGCACTTTCACGGCGTGGCACTTACACGCTGGCCATGATTGTCTGGATATCCATGGCGTTGGTTGAAAATGCAAATGAAGAGAAGGTCTATGATGATGACTGATTGAGATAGGACGGCTGCTTTTCAGAGCAGTGATTTGGGGAGTTGATGCGAGTCCAGGCGGCGTGCAACCACAAACAACAAAATAGCCGCTGATGGACTGTGGACTGTGGACTATGTACAAGCTCGAGAATGGTCTCTACAAGACTGTGCTTTTCTGGTCTGGTCTGAAGCTGCGATCGCGGTGAATCTAGCAAGAAAAGAAAAATCGGCGCCAGCAAAGGAAAAAAAAAAGTCCCAACCGGCATGAAAGTCAAACAGAAAAACGTGATTGGCCAGCCCGGCATACCCGCGGCGGCTGCCATCTTGGCGGGCGCGCGTTCATGAAGAAGAAGTATGGGCAATGAGCGGCTTCTGTTTAGTTTTGCTGAGACCAAAAACCAAGTCGAGCATAGTCATGAGCAGGCGTTGTTTTCTGTTGATGGTGCAGAAGCAGTTGGAACAAAAGCGAGTGGCGGTAGTATCCCCGGATTGCAATGACGTCGTTGAAACTGCGCACCCAAACGCCAGAAATTCAAACAAGGCCTTGAATAGGAACAAATTGCTAATTAACTGCATATTTCCAGTATTGCAAGTCATGTTCTTGGTTATTTATTCTGCGTATCCTGTGTTTGCTGCGTATTCTGCGTATTCTGCGTATTCTGCGTAATAATAAACTTCCCTTTGTGCATTTGTGACCACAACACCACACACTGCCCAAAAGTGCCCAAACTGCCCATGATCACGAACCTCGCCTTTATAAACGCGCCTTATAATTGCGAATAACTTGCAATTGCCTGCTCACGTGGCGGGACTGTCTGGGACACAACAAGGTGTGCTTTTCTGGACACAACCCTTTTTCATCAATGTGATTATTTGTCTCAGAGAATTGGACAATGATGTTGAAATATTCTGGAATAAAAATCAAATTCACTTGGGCCCGAGACCCTGCGGGATGGCAAACTCAATTCCAATGGCGCAACAAAAACACCCGCCAAATTCCAACAAGAGTGCAAGTGGGGCCAGGCGGGTTGTGCTACGGTCCAATTCAATTGTTCCAAAGTATTTAAACAAGCAAGTTTCGCCATTTAAAATTGCATTTCGCCTTTTTTTCCCTTTCTTCCTTTCTTTCTTCTCGCTATATATATATATATATATATTTATTTATTTATTACTCCCGTTCTTTGCGACTTTCAATTGACCAACAAGAAAAGACAACGACAGGAATTGAAAAATGAAATTCACTACTTCTTTGAACGCGGCCTTGGTCGGTGTTCTGACCGTGGCCTCGGTTGCGTCTGCTTCCCTCTCGACCACCGTTGACCCCCAGGCACAAAAGATCTTTGGCACCTGGCAGCGCTCTTCACTCGAGCGGTAAGTTTTTATACGCAATGGCAATTGAGTATTCACAACTAACAAATTACAGCTTTTTGGACGACCACAATGTCGTTTACGACTCGAGAACTCCCACCGAGAAGCTCGTCGACGAGGCAGCTCTCAAGTGGAACGAGTTCACCAAGCCCTACTTGACCTGGGACGCCAAGGACCTCAAGAAGTGGGCCGAGGCCAACGTCAAGTCGGCCAAGAACATTGCCGCCAGCAGCAAGGACGAGCTCGTGAGCAACATTGCCAGCGTCTGGAACGAGAGCACCGCCCAGACCGCCGAGGCCTACGAGGACGTTAGCAAGTGGGCCTACAAGCACCTCTCCACCGACGAGCTCAAGAAGATTTTGGGCAACACCAAGGACGACGTCAAGCACAGCGACCTGGTCAAGGACGCTCAAAAGAAGTGGAACTCGGCCAAGGACTCGTACCTCCCCGACGACTCCTTCTTTGACAAACTCAGCACCAAGGACCTCCAGCAAGTTTTGGACTCGCGCGATATCCCTTACGCCAAGAAGGCTGACCGCAAGGAGCTCATCAAGACCGTCCGTCGCAACCTCCGCTACATTTACTTGAATGGCGAAAAGAAGAGCGCCGACTTTTACGACTCGTTGCAGTTTGACACCAAGCAGCTCTTTGACAAGGTCGGCCACTTGCGCGACAATGTCTTTGAGGACTGGTCCACGGAGGACTTGCAATCCTGGCTCACTTACCACGGAATCATCCCCAAGCACCACCCCGAGAACCGCAAGGCCCTGATCAAGGCCGCCCGCAAGAACTCCGCCGCCCTCAAGGAGGACGTTGACTCTTACATTGCCTACAAGTCTGCCCACGCCCAGCCCTTCCTCAGCAAGGCCACTGACACCGTTGCCGACGCCGCCCAGACCGTATCTGACACCACCTTCAACCTCTGGTCCGGTTCCCGCCTCGAGCAGTTCCTCCTGTCGCGCGGCGTTTCCCTTCCCGGCACCCCGACCCGCGACGAGCTGCAGGCGCTTGCCGTCAAGTACAAGAACAAGGCCGCCGACGCCTGGGGCAGCTGGAGCTTTGACACCTGGTCCACCGAGGACCTGCAGGCGTGGCTCAAGGAGCACCAGCAGGCCGCCGAGGGCACGCGCCAGGACCTGGTCGCCGCCGCCGTCGCTTACTACCAAAAGGCCCAAGCCGAGTCCCAGTCCCAGGGCCAGCAGGTCCTAAACAGCCTCGGTCGCTCCTACGACCAGGCCAAGAAGCACGCCTTTGACACCTGGAACGACTCGGACCTGCGTGAGTACCTTGCTTCCTTTGGCGTTGCCAACACCAAGTCGTGGTCGCACAAGGACCTGGTCAAGAGCGCTGAGGCCAACTATGGCATCTTTGCGGGCAAGGCCAGCGAGCACAGCGCCGAGGTCAAGAAGCAGCTCGCCACCGCGTACAGCACCCTCTCAATCTACGGCTCCCACGCCTGGTACTACCTCGAGGTCGCCGGCGCCAAGCTCAAGCAGTGGTTCTACGTCGTCTACAGATCCACCCCCGACTTGTAAGCCGGTCTGAGGGACCCTTTTTGATACTCAAACTAAATGTAATGAACAAAGCGTGATAGTATTTTGCGAAATATATAATGAAAATAAATATTTATACTTTTGAAATCCACGTGGGACGAAGGTCGCAACCCAAAAGCCACTGAAGCCAGACTTCAACAATGGCATGATGCCAAGACAGCATACTGGCTTTTTCGCTAAGTCCATTTAGTGCTCTACAAACCAAAACACAAATCGGTTATAAGTACTGACTGGTTTCTTTGATTCTTGAAAACTCAATTCTTGTTTCTACTGTATTCTTTTAATTCTTGGTTCTGGCCCTTCTGGGTGTTTTTCATCTACTGGTGGGCGGCGCGGGGGAGCGGCTCAGGGAGCGCAGACGGTCAAACCGGCCCCGGCGCTCACCGCGGCCACGGTCGGCGTCCTGGCCCTCCTGCTGCTCGCTCACGCTGGGGCTCAACCTGACCTCGAGGTTGGGCACGCTCTGCGACTTGAAAAAGTTTGGCCGCAAGTACGCGGGAATCTGCGGGGGTAACTGGTTGTCGCTGCTAAGCTTGTCGCTGACCACAGCGGGTGTCTCGTTTGGATGGTGCTCGATCATTTCGAGGTACGAGACCTTGTTGGGGTTGGCCTCGCGCTTGAGCCGGCGGTTGTCGCGCTTGCTTTTGGGCTTGACGACGACGACGGGGATGGGCGAGTGCTGCAAACACCACTTGCTCACGGAGCCGGGCAAGAGGCCCTTGAACCCTTCCATGGACCGGCCCTTGGTGCCCACAACGAGAATGGAGGGCTCATAGATTTGAATCATGCGCTTAATGAGCGCCTCGACCGTGCCCAGCGCAAACTCGAGAACCAGCGACAACTTTTTGCCCTTTTTGTTCTTGCTCGTAATGTGGTCCAAAAACAGGTGCGCCTCCTCGCGGTACCGCTTCTCTTGGAGCGCTTTTTCCGAGCCCGTCAGTTTCGACGACGGGTCAATCACTCGCAAGCATACAATTTCGTCACCGTCCTCGGCCAGCTCGTCCATGAGCCAACTCACGGCGTTCTCGCTATACTTGTTCTTGTCCGTGCCGCACAGGAACGTCCGGCTCAATCGCGTGTACTTGTACTCCTCGTGCTTGGAGTTGAGCGTAAGCGAAAAGTCCGTGGCATTTTTATTGTCAAACGTGTCAAAGGCCACCTTGTGCTCAAAGGCCGCCATGGGCGAGTTGGGGTCAATGTAGTGCTCCTTGACGTTGGTGTAACGATGGTGCGACCGACTGCGACTGCGCGAGTGTCTCGACCGAGAACGATTGCGTCTGGGAGACTTGTCGCCCTCAATGTCACTCACATCAGAGCCATCGCGCGGAAACGCCCTGCCGCGGGGGCTGGCCATGCCAAAGTAGGAGTTGGCGTTGGTGTTGGCCTCAGTCTCAGCGGTCGAGAATGTAATTTTGTTACTGAACTTGGGCGCATGCGTCGTGGCATGCGAGGCGCTTCGCGCAGAGGCAATCTCTCGTCTCACAGCGTCGCTGAACTCCTCGTGCTCCTGGTCGGTCGGTATCGGCGGCGGGGTACCAACGGCACCCGTGAGCGGCGAATTGAGCGGCGAGTGAGCAGGGTCTGCAGGTTGCAACTTGGGCGACGAGGCGCTTAGAGCAGGTGAGGCCGACATGGTAGTAAACGTAAAACTAAAAAAAGAGTGGTGTAGTTTTGGCGAGAGTTATGGCTATCAATGCGATTCGCACGGGCCGGTCTAATCAAGAGCTTAATTCGATATCGGGGCAACAAGCGAGTGTTTGTGGTGTCGCTGCAAGTTGTGGCAAGTAAACAGCCTTTATACAATCAACAAAAAGCCCTAGTCTTTGGATCTCAGTGCACGCTAAAGCCAGCTGTCGAACAGGAGTAGCAAAATCGGTGGTGGAGTTGGATGGTTTCGTTCTTGGCCGTTGCAAAGTAAAACAGGCGAGCAAACCTTGAGGATTGGGCCGTGGTGCGTGGGGTTAGGGCCGGGGTACTAACTGCAGCGAGGGATTCCGAAACAACTGAAAACTACGGCTTTCTACAATACCGGCACGGTGAGAACTGGTGCTTTTATTCTGTTTAAATACCGCTATGAATCACGGAACTAACGTGGCTAAGATTGCTGGCTGAGTGTTTTACAAGTCAGAACGAGCGCCAACCTTCAAACTGGTCATCGCCATGGCGGCGGCCGGCTCGATTTAAGAAAGCTCATGAAATCCATCTCGAGCTCGTCCTCCTCAATGTCGTTTAGGCGCGCCTCGTCGCTTCTCTGGCTTGAGCTGTTGGTGCTACTCGAGCTGCTCGACCCGCGACGGTCGTGCGCGCCCTGGCAGTGATCGCCTCGGCACGTGCACCGGCTCCCACCATGGTAGTTAAGCGACAGGCTAGATAAGTTGGCTAGGGATAGCGTGGACGAGAGCCGCCGTTTGGTCGCGCTGTACACGGACGCGGGTTTGCTGCGGGGACTTTGCAACAGACCCTGGACTTGGTGCTGTTTTTGCTTATGGCGCTGCTCGGTCGTGGTCACAAACGACTTGATCCAATTGCTTTGCGGCATGGGCGCGCTGTTCAGTTGCCGCTTTTGTGGTGGCCTTGTTGTAACTGTGGATTTTGTTACTTTTGGCAACTTGTACTGTTGCTGTCGGCCATGCTGAGGCAAAAACCTTGTTCTAAACTTGCTTGCGGTCTTGACTTTGACCGGCGGTGACAGTTTTGGATTTACTGTCGACTCAACAACTCGGGTGTTGCCCGTAATGTTGCTGTAGCTGTCGCTCATCATGCTTGTTTCGCTGGCTCGTGCTGCTTGCGCCGCTTTCCGCTGCACAAACACGTCCAGCTGGTACTCTAGGTCGCTGTCAGTGGTATTGTCTTCTGGCCGCGGTGGATTCCAAGACCCGCCAAAAAACCTGTTTTGCAGTCTTTCCGGTAACCAAACTTTACTGAGTTGGTCGTCGGCAATTGTGTCAAGAATGGCGTCGCTTCTTTTCTTGGAAATAAAAACCTTGGGACCTGCTCTAATGAGCTGGTACCACGATTGAAACAAAAACATGCGGAGCTCGGTAAACAGAAAAATGATTGCAAACGCCAGCACGAGAATCATTCCCAATAACGTACGTGTGTAAGTTCCCTGGCCCTGGAGGTACTTGCGACACGATGAGACGTCGCCGTCATACCCATCCTCATAGCTGGCCCGGATAACACACACAATCCACTCTTGGGTTCCTAATCTATTGTTGCCGCTATTTCCTCGTGTTGAAATAATATACTGCAAGGCCGCAAACACAATCACACCGCCGAGAAACAAACTGGTGACATATGTGCGCCAAAGCAGGCGAAGCGCTCTTCCGTGCGAAGCTATACTTATTTTCACCTTGGATGCAAATGAGATTTTTCCCGGGCGTCCGTTTTGCGGGTCGTCGGGGATTCGGGATCGCAGTATACTCAATCGGACTTGCACTATTGTGACTGTCACGTATATTGACGTGGCAAACTGCAGCAAAAGGCCAATTGAAGAATAAGCCAAAATGGGGAAATGAACGTATCGCCTCATGACCAAATGCGCCGGTCCACAAATGCTACCACCATTAAACCTAATGTGGGAGGAACACAGTCCGCAGAATACGGCACTGAGAACTAGCGTCACGAACGTCAGGTACACTCTGGGGACGTTGCGCCGGTACACCACGATTAAAAACACCGACACGACGCGCGCCACCAAGCAGAGCACGACCGAGTGATACCCAAACACCACCATGAGCCCCTGGACCTCGCACAGCAGGTTGATTGATCCCATTGCAAACGTGATGCTGTCATAACACACGTTGGTCTGTTGCTTGAGCAAGAAAAACGAGAGCGGTAACGAAAACACGATAATGGCGCCAGCTTGTAATGGCGTGTACCCGTTGATAATCATGCGACGGTTGACGAGTCGTGATACGACGAGAAACAGGGCAATGAAAAAACTAATGTACGCCATGGCCATGCAGGCCTCCTGCAACTTGCTGATTGTGTGTGAAATTTCATCTAATGATTTTTTTCTGCCAGTTAGCACTATTTTTAACTTTGCCTTTTTTCCACCCAATATATTACATACGATTGGCGCCGCAGGCTTGACAGCAGCCGGCAAAGCACAGCCTAGTTTCTTCCAGAAACCAATCTTTATGATCTCTTAGGGGCACCCAGGGACTGAGCGGACTCGGGCACCCCGCCGCGCTTTCGTTCACATTGTGCCAGTTCGTCCAGTAAGGCTGCTGTTGGTGCTGTTGGGTCTTGTTGTGGCGGGCAAGGTCTTGAAACACATTAAGAGATTGGCGTGCTAGTTCATTCATCTATTGGAAGGGCGGGCTTGTACCAAAAACGGGTCTTGTTTGCACGCCTGTCTGTGTTGTGTTGCTGTGATTGTTGTTGTCGCTGCTGTTGTTTGTTGACGGTTTTGATCTGGCGATTCGCAGCACTTTTTGGCAACAAGGTATAAAGTAGTTTCAAAAAGGAAAAAGAAGAAGAAGAGAAAGAAAAAATGGGGTAGACGAAAGTATATCTAAATGAAAAAGAAGTCAGAGAAAAAACATGTTTTAGAAATAAAATTGTAACACGAATAGCTTTTTCCGCGGTGGAAGGATCTTGCGGAAAAAAAAGCTGTTCTATACAAAAGCAGAAAAAATATGTTTTTGGTTATTCATTTTCTATTTCAGCAAGTCGGGCCGGCCCGTCGTCGCCGCCGCCGCGCAAAACAAACTTCATATGTTACTGAAACGAAGCTAAAACCCATTTCAACTTTGAACTGTGAATCGAGAACACCTTTTCTTTTTCGAGTAAATGCCAATTTTTTTCTTCTTCTACCTCGCGCTTGGCTTGATTGCTTTTACGTAGTTTTTACGGTTTTTCTTGCGTATTTAATGCTGTTAGTTCTATGCTTGTTTGGCAGTCTTAATATTTTTTTTCCTCTAGTGGCACAGCCTTGCCAGCCTTGGACTTGTTGCGACTATTAACCCAAAGGCACATCAATACAGCACCTACGTCTGTAAGTGGGTACATATAATGTGCTTCGAGCATTGCCGGTACTATAGATGACTATTTTGCTGCAAATGCGTTTTCATTTTCATATCTCTGTTGGTGTTTCGCCCTGACGCTTGTTTAATCAAACAGATAATCGTCTGGCGTCACAAAAGCGCACGGCAAATTCATGCCCGCACAAGAACCCTCTTTTTCTTTTTGTAGACTTTTGTTTTGTTCTCGAGCAAGCATTTAGAACCAGAGTTGTTACTGTGTTTATCGAGCTCGCCAGTCGCTACATCCAAGAACGAGGCCGTGAACATGGACAACGAAAGATCAGGGAAAGTGTTTCAATGCTTTAAATACTAGTGCACGTCGAATAGATAGGCTTGGGTCGCTAATTTGCTAGAAGCAAAAAATAAGTATCACTCTAACTAAAAGAACAAGATTACACTATGTTTATTTTATATAACAACTCACTACTGTTTGTCGTAGATAACTATTTTATTTTCTTTCTTTCAGATGTTGTTTGCAGGTAGTCCATAGGCCGCACTATTATTTGTATCAATCTGCATTGCATCCTCATCTCCATCCTCATCGCCATCGTCCCCGTCTTGGCTGCCGCCTGTTTGTCGAAGCAGCGCAAAGTCGTCCAGCTCCTCGATATTTTCCGGGTGCTGCCGGAGCCACTTCATTCGCGGCCCGCTTTGGCTATACTCTGATATTTTGAATCCGTACATGGTGAGGGCAAACTGGTCCTTGCGGAAGGCGAGGCAGTTGCGCTCAATGGTGGGGAAGTTTTTGAGAAAGAGGCCGGCGAATGTGGTGCCGAAGAAAGCGCCGTCGACGTTCATGTATCGCGAAGACTGGGCCTGGTAAATGTCGGTGCAGCAGGGGCAAAAGAACTTGACGGTCTCGCAGCCTGGCAAGTCGTGTCGGCCAAACGGCAGGAGCTTGGTGTTTTGGCATAGTACGCGTGGGCACGTACCAAAGTCGGCATAGTCGTACTTTTGCACCATAATGTTGAGTCCCTGTCGCGAGGTGATGAATCTGGCATGAATTAGGCCATAGAGCACCTCGGCTGACTGCTCAATGACCGCTACGGAGGGAAGTTTGGCGGGATACTCGGGTTCTAAATCCAAAATCATTTCGAGAGCCTCATGGTAGTGCGGTACGAGGGCGCCCAGGCCAGTGAGATTGAAGTCGTCGTCAATGAAATCCTCTGACACCTCTGCAAAAAGCTCATGGCCGGTCGCAGAGAGGTACTCAGAGATCCACGAGTTCTGCTCAAACTCTTCGTTGGAGTTGTCGGAAAACGAAGCGTCCATTATTTAGATTATTGTAAGGGGAGAATGCTGTGACTGAATGCGAAATGGAAGTGTGTCGACCGAAAGATGTCGGCTGGAGTGTTTAGAATAGGGCCGTCGGTTGGTCCGACAGGTGGTGGGGAAAAGTCGGTGTAATTAAGAGAGGCCGCGTCGATATCTGTCGCCTTGTTTGTGCCTTGTTTTCGCGTTGAGGAGTCAAACGACGCAGTATCTACTAAGTGTGGTCTGTGTGTACCTTCGTCTTTCTTAGGCTTTCGTACTAACGGCCTTGGACATAAGGCTCGACGTGGAGGGGTGGGTGGTGGTTGATTTGGAGTCGTAACTAAAAAAAAAAAAAAAAAAAAAAAAATAAGCGGCAAAAAAATAAAATAAAAAAAAACTGCAGCGCTGGCCGTGGTGGTGGACTATTTTTTTTTTTTAAACTCTGGGCTGGGCTGTCCCTTCTGCTACCACCACCAATTGCGAAATCAAACTTGGAAATCCCAACTCCAGGCCCACTGCCAGCACAGCAGCACACGACCCTTCTTTGCATGCCCACAATCTGACCAACGACACCGACAATGATCCCTCTGGCGCTCCTTGTGATCCTCGTGGTCCTGTTCAACAAACTTGTCGGGCTCATTTCAAAGGACACCATCTCGGACTACCTCTGGTCCGCATACATCTTCGTTGCCCCAACGCCCAGCATCAAGAAGCTCAAAGAAACTCAGAAAAAGGCAGCCCTCGTGTACCAAGAACGCGCCAACACGAGCGCTAAGGAGGAGTTTGCCAAATGGGCCAAGCTCGACCGCGAGTACCTCAAATTGACTGGTGAAGTCGACACTTTGAGTAAGTAGACCATACCCTCCCATCCATTTCCTTGTTCTTGTAGTGCTAACGCCTATCTTTTTTTTTTTTTTAGAAAAGGCCAACATGGACAAGAAAGCCTCGTTCCAGACCCTCGCCAAGCTCCTTCTTTTCGCCCTCACCACGGGCACCAAGCTCGTTTTGCGGTTCCGCTACCGCAAAGCCGCCATCTTTTGGCTCCCTCCCGGCGTGTTCCCCTACTACATGCTGTGGATCCTCAGCTTTTCCAGCTCGCCGCTGGGCAGTGTGAGTGTGGGCAGCTGGCTGTTTGTGGTGGACTCGAGTATAGGCGCGCTGTTTGGCGTGGCCGCGAGTGTAAAGAAGATTTGGCAGTTGGAGGCCGCTGGTGCTACGGCAGGACCAACTCCGGTCAAGGCACAGGGTGTCAAGATTGAGGATTCTGCGAAAGCAGCTACTTCTTCAGAAAAGCTGGACTAGAAAAGAGATTCTTGACTGGTACATGACGTTGTTTTATTGAAGTATGTAAATATCAAGACTTCTGTTAGTTCATTTCAAGCATCCTGCATGTCCGTCTCTATATAGCTCTTTGCACTTTTTCTTTTTTTCAAATCGTCATGAATGGTATTAATTATTATGCTGTAATGTTCTTGCTATGTACTGATAAAAAATTGTTATACAAGTGCGTTTAGCCTCGAGTGGCAGACTGGGATGGCAGTACCTTGTTTTTGACACCCCATTTGAGCACGTCATTGGCGCTATGAAAGTCTTGGAACGTCATGTTCATGCTGTAGGGCTTCTTGGACCCGCCACCGAGTCTCTTTTTGCGGGGGTCAATGGCCTTGTGGATGGTCTCAAGACTCTTGCAGGCTCGGACCTCCTCGGCCATGAGATCGCCTTCAAATGTACTTTTGCGATCGCTGCCAGCAGAATTGGAATAGTCGTCAGAGCCCAGGTAAGTGTCATGGAGAGAGGTGCAGCTTGCATTGGTGCCGCGGTAGGCCATGCGATTGCTGCGGCCGCTTGCAACATACTGAAGATCCTTGTGGTTGACCAGTTTGTCTGCGACATAGTGGAGCCAAAGAACGTTGGTAAGAGGGCAAAACGCACTCCAGTCGACTCCGCTACCATCTAGCTCTCTAGAAGAATTGACTGAAGGAGGGGGCAATGGACTGCGAGGAGGGTGCAAGCTATTGTCGTCACCATGGCTGTAGGAACTGCTCACAGACGAGCTGCGAGACAAGTTATGACTGGCCATGACATGAGACCGCATGAAGCGGTAAATGTCGAATTGGTAGTCTCCCTTGCCACGAAAGAACTCAGGTTGGTCCAAACGCGTGTGCACCACACCGCCATCAGGATTGTTGGCTCGAGAAAGAGTATAGTCAATAAGAGTGATTTTCAATGTGCTGTTTGCCAACAATTGCTTCCTCGTTTCTTCCACCAAGCCCGCATCAAATGTGGATGAAATGGTGCTAGGCGAGCTGGGAGTGACAGGATTACCACTGTCAGTCAAAGTTAGCTTGTGCATGAGATCTTCGGTGTTGGTGGTTTCGTCCATCTTGTCTGAAATGACAATGTTGCCCCAATGCAAGTCGCGGTGCTCAAAGTTGTATCGCTCCTCAGCCTCTGCCAATGCAACTACCGTTTGCCAAAACACAGATTCAGCGTCAACCCATGAGGCCAGCTCATAGCGTTCCAGATCAGTGCCTGCATTGCTTTGGACAATCACGCAGTATAGCTGGTTGTCGCTGAAAGTGTCTGGTCGGTAGTTCTCGCTGCCATAGTCGTCATTGTACTCATCCCACAATTGCAAAAGGTGGTCTGGGTATTGGCCCTTGACAACAGCAACATCAAGGATGTCAACAAAGCCGTCAAGGTTCATGACCAGTTTTGCAATGTTCAACTCTTGCAAAATGTCTTGAATGGGCGACTGATGAAGCTCTTCATTTCCAAAGGGAATGATTTTGAAAATTTTAGAAGCGCCAGTGTTCTCATTCTCTTGAATAAACACTTCAGAGTAAGACGCCTCGTTCAATTTGGAAATTTCACCTTGGCTCTGGGCTCGCTCGATATAAGCATGGAAATCCATAATGGCGGGAGTCTTGCACAAGTGAAGCAGCTTCTCCATTTGAGAGAGATTGTGCTGTTCAACAGGGACAGCAACCGCAGAGCCATTCATGTCGGGTCTAGTCAACGATAAGAGGGAAGTGCTAGCACGCAGCTTGTTCTTGAGCTTTTCGCGAGAAGTGTCCACTGGAGTAGGCAAGGAGATCATGGGCTTCTCGTAGCTAGTGGACTCGCTGCTGCCACTTGACTGGAAGTTGAAGGAAGGAATGCCCAAAAAGGACTTGCGCGAAGACAAATTGTTGTTGGAGCTTCTAAAGAGGTTTGTGCTTGGCGACATGGACCGGAAGCTTTCGCGCATGTTTGCAAATGAATGCTTCTTGCTTGCAGTATGTGAGACTTGAGAAGACTGTGAGGTTTGTGATGTGAACGAATTCTTGGACCGCTGGGTGGAAAGCTGAGTCGTACTTGAGCTTGCGTAGGGAGTACGAGACTCGCCAAGGTTAGTTCTGGTTGGTGAAGGGTTCCGCTTGAAAGGTTTGAAGAAAGCTGAGGGAGAAATAGAGGCAATGACGGAGTTTCTAGACCGGTGCCCCTTGGTGAAGCCTTGCTCTCTTGGGGAAGCGGTTGGAGAGTCCGCAAAATGTTCTTCATGTGAGGCAGGACCGGTCGGAAGAGAAATGCTTGCCTTTGAAACCTTGCGGCGGTATTTAAGGTCTTCCTTCTTGTACGACAGCATACTATTTGTCGATCCATTGCTATGCATGCCAAGTGGAAATGACTTGCCAGACGTATGTGGCGACCTTGTGGAAGCGGGACTGTCTAGTGGGGTCGATGCAGTGGTAGTCTTGGTATTGATGGAGTATGAAAAAGACGAGTTCCTTCGGGAATGCTGGAAACTGTTTGAAGTAGGAGTGGCAGAGTCTGTGGGAGTGTCAAAGTCGTATCTTGAAGGTTCTGCAATGTCGAGATGCTGGACATCTTCCTGAACAGTAGCTGGCTCGTGTTGAACTTCTGGTAGAGTTTCAGTCCGGTTGCCGTCGACAGAGATTATGGAAAAGTGGCGAAGAGTGGAGACTGTCGATGTGGTAGAGGTATGTTTTGAGCGAACGATTGACGACGAGCGTGAGCATGAGGAGTTGGAAGAGAGTGTCTTGAGAGGATCCGGTCCTACAGTTGACGTTGAAGCAACAGAAACGGAGGACATGGGCCGTTGTTTGGCTTTGGCATGTGTGGGGCCGTCAGGGCCTGGCAAGGCACTTGTGAGCTCCAACGCATCCATGGAGAAGTTTTCTGACGATGAAGCAATTGAAGACGAAGGAGTAGAGGGAGAAGTGGTAGCGGGAGAGGAGATGCTTGACATTTCAGACAGGGAGGGAGAGGCTTTGATCTCCAAGGCCGCGTCAATGGCTGCAGACAGATTGCCCGAGTCTGGTTGATCCCATATCTGCTTGTCTATATGCGACTGGCTCAGAGTAGAATTGTGAGTTGGTTTCTTTTTGCCGTATGTTTTCTTGTTGGAAGAGGCCGAGGAAGAGGATAATTGACCAGAAAAGGACCGAAAAATTGAGTTTCCGCGATGGTGTCTGGATTTCTTTGTAGAAGAAGTCGACTCCATGACGATAGTAGCGCTTGACTAAGGAATGCGAGGTAGGAAGAGGGAAAATGTCGGTATTCTAGTACTTGTGGACAATGCTGTTGTTGTTGTTGGTGCGTTACTAAAGTCGCGAAAGCAAGCACACGAAAAATACTCTGAAGAAAAAAGGAGGTGTACCCTGCAAGGAGTTCAACCAAAGAGCATGAAACTCGTTTAGGAAGGACAAACAAAAGAGCGAAAAAGAGCGAACGGGGTAGAGAATGAGTCTGATTAAGAGAAAGACAACTGGCGAAAGAGAGTGAGAAGGAGACTGACGAGACGAAAGGAAAGGAAAAGAAGAAGAAAGAGAAGGAAGGGAAGAACGGACAAAAAAAAAGTGATCCAAGGAAAGAAGGGTAAAGGTTTATTACACAAAACTTTGGGGCCAAAAGTATAAACCGCGTACCAAACAAAGAACAAGGTTTCTACTTTGGTAGTGGGCAAAGAGCACCTCGAAACCAGTTAACTAGCTTAGCTAACTGAGCAGCTACTGAGTTAGCTAAGTAGCGTGGGTTGTGTTGGGGAGTAGCAGTGGCAGTGGCAGTGGCAATAGAGGCAGGCTAATGATTATGATTGTCAGGAACAACCAAAATCCCTGGAACCGCGCGCGCGCGCCGCCTTTGGCCTGAACAAAATTCGTGAGAGGCGTGAAATTCGCGAAATATCATGCGCTGCCGATGAAAGGTGATTTTCTGCAAGCCATCAATCATGCCTGATTTGAGATTCAGCGAAGGCGCAGCAAGTAGATTCCAAGGTATCCATTGATGAATTGATGACGTCTGTTTTGTCTGTGCAGAGGGTTCTCCAAGACTTGGTGCCGTAACTCACCGCTTGGATCGCCCACGGCGTGCGAGAGTTTCTAGTTGGCGCCCTTGGTATTCTTGGTTGGGTTGGTTTGAGTTTTGCCAAACTTTGCTTCGCCGCCGCTTTCCAGGCCCTTTTCGTCTTGTTGGTCCTGGTTCGTCGTTCCTCCTGTGCACTGATTGCTTTTTTGGACCAAAGTTTGTGGAGACCGGCCTTGCCGAAAAAGTCTAAAAATTCAATGCCCCTGTTCTGTTCTGAGCGTAAGTAGTTCCATGTCGTGAAAAAAAAAAAAAAAAAAAAATACACCAACCATCTAGCTAGCTAGCTCTTGGTTCTATTCAGAGTCCAACCCAGTCGAACAAAGTCCCGTCTTGAAACGCCGTCTTCTCGTGAAATTTCAAAAGGGTTCAAAGGTTTGGCCGTATCCAAATATAGCATCATCATCAATCAATCAGCAGGAGGATACGCACGCCTCAGTTCGCCCAGATCTCTCGTGCCTTTTCATTAAACTAACCAGCAGTAACTACGAAATAACAACACCCAGTTAACCAGCTCTCGCAAGCAATCGCCCCACCACCACAGTCAATCAATCAATCATGCCATCTAATGCGCGCCTCCTGTGCCGCGATCGCATCTCTATGTAGCGAAGGATCTCTGCGTTGCTACAGCTGACTACTTGTGCCCCTTTGTCCAACGCGTCCTTTAACGCGACGCGTAATTAATAATCGGCCCGATCCGGATGAGGCCCTCATGGCAGTTTCATGCAAACGCGAAATTGCTCCCACAAGAAAAATGATAAAATTACGCGTCGACCGTGTATTTTTTACACACATCACGTGACATGATCAGATGACCCAGTTACTTTAGTGGCAATAGGGCTAGGGCAATTACGTTATTTTAGAACGGTGGCGGTCACGAGACTTGGCTGGGCCCCGTTTAAGTCAGGGCCCAGCCTCTCCAAATCTCTTCCAACTGATCACCAGATTGAATTGAAATACCTGTTTATTAGATTCTTCTGCGGGAATATTCATATTCTTTTCTTCTCTTGTTCAGGGTTGACTTATTCAAAATTCTTTTACTAGATTTTTTTGAACAAGTTGAACTAGTAACTAAACAGTACGCACACAACGGTATTACAAATGACGCGACTGAGCACATCGCCCATGTCTATTAGCTTACACGACTACTCCTCGAGCTCGCTCGACTCCTTCATGGAGCATTTTTCTGCCCGCGACCAGTGCAAGCGAGTTGAACGGAGGACAAGGAACAAGAACAATAACGAACCTAAGCGCGACCCCACTGCACTGCGTACCCGGACGTTTATTATTGACAAGCCGTCGCCGGCTGATCGCGACGACTCGAGCAAGCAACTCGCAAGGACTTGCTCGACGGAGACCGTGCTGTGCGACAAGTCGACGACGACCATGACCGAGAGCGTGGCAGGCGAAGACCCCGCGCCCGAAGGCCACACAGACAAGGACCAGACGGGGCAGCCACTCAAGGGAGTCTTGAAACTGCCGGGCGAGCAGCCACGAGGGGACGCAAAACACGTGCGGTTCGATTCAGAGACCTTGCTAAGCTCGCGCATTGTCAGGGACGAGGAGGATGAGCACGACGACGAGCATGAAGACGAAGGCGGGAGTCTAGTGGCAGACGAGTTCTCTTGCTGTGAGGGCGACACTGACCCTGAAGACGACGACGACGACGAGGACTACTCCTACAACGAGGACCATGAAAGCGACGACGACGACGACGACGAAGAAAGCCAGAGCTCGTCTGACCCCCTTGACAACGACGAGGAGGAACAAGTCGAGGCGTCTGTCTTTGCCGACGAGAGCCTTGCCCAAATCAACAAGCACAAAAACACCACCATGCTGCTCATGTCCCTGACCAACCCAGAGGCCGCCGACGAGGCCGAGACCGGGTCTTTGCACAACCTTGTCCACAATGCGGCGGCAGGCACACACGTCTCAGAATCAGCCTACCCGCCCACACTGGCTCCAGTATCACTACACTCACTACAATCTGCCCACACACACGCGCTCGCGCACACACACGCTACTGTGCATGAGCTCTCACACGCCCGCGGTCTAAAACGCGCCTTAATCTCGTCTGGCCCTGCTGTTACCGCTCCAGGGTACACCCAGATCTTCACGCGCGAGGGCGAGGGCGAGGGTGAGCAGCCGGTGAGGAAGAAACGGTGCTTGGCTGTGTCGCCGCGCAAAACCGAGCGCAAGACGTTGTAGTCTTGTGCAACGGTCTTGCTTTTTTTTTTTTCTTTTTTTTTTCTTTCTATTTATTATTGACTGGGCACGGACATATTCTCGAGGTCTTTTGAAATCGGACCTTTTGAGGAGTACCTTGGTTCATCCATTACTTATCAGCATGCACACAACCTTATTGCATACAACAACAATCTTTCAGGATACCGGCGTTTTCTTCTTTTCTTTGTACTATTATCACTGGGTTTAATTTCTAATTACAGTTCGCTTTATTTATTATCAATTAAATCTATTGTATTGATTATACACCTTTTTTTATTACTTCGTAAACTCGTCTCTAATCCAAACAAAAGTTTTTTTTTTTTTCCCCCCTGCACTTACTGCAAGCGGTTAATGACCTGCTCGGTGAAGTGCTTGGTGGAAGCGGTTCCCTTCAAGTCGCCGGTACGGTTCTCCTTGCCAGAGGCAATGGTCTCGAGGACGGCGCCCTCGATCTTGGCGGCGTGCTCGGTGAGGCCCATGTGTCTCAGCATCATGACGGAGGAGAGGAGGAGGGCGGTGGGGTTGGCAAGGCCCTTGCCGGCGATATCGGGGGCGGAGCCGTGGACGGCCTCAAAGATGGAGACCTCGTCACCCATGTTACCAGAGGGAGTCAAACCAAGACCGCCAATGAGACCGGAGGACAAGTCGGAGAGAATGTCACCGTAGAGGTTGGGCATGACCATGACATAGTCCTTGTAGGGGGCAGGGTCGGTGACGAGACGGAGACAGGTGGAGTCAATGAGCTCGGACTGGAGGGTGATCTCGGGGTACTCCTTGGCAATGTCCTGGGCGGTGGAGAGGAAGAGACCGTCAGAGACCTTCATGATGGAAGCCTTGTGGACGGCGAGGATCTTGGTCTTGCCAATGGAGCGGGCGTACTCGAAAGCGTATCTAAGGACACGCTCGGAGGCCTTCTTGGTGATGAGCTTGATGGACTGGACGACGCCGGGGACGACGACGTGCTCGATACCGGAGTACTCACCCTCGGTGTTCTCACGGATGAGGACGGTGTCGACACCGTCGTAGGGGGTCTGGTAGCCGACAATGGACTTGCAAGGGCGGACGTTGGCAAAGAGGTTGAAGGTTCTTCTGAGGGTCAAGTTGAGGGAGACGTGGCCCTTGCCGACGGGAGTGGCAAGGGGACCCTTGAGGGCAACAAGGTTCTTGCGGACAGAGTTGACAGCGGCCTCGGGGATGGCGGTCTTGCCGTCGACAAGGATGGGGGTGACGTCAACGGGCTCCCACTCAATGGGGACCTTGGCAGCCTTGTAAATGTCCTTGACGGCCTGGGAGATCTCGATACCGATACCGTCACCCTCAATCATGGTGACAGTGTAGTTGCCCTGCGCAGAACGGTTAGTTGAAAGATTTCGGGGTGGGACGGAAAAACACCGGAAAAACGTACCTTAGCATTCTTCTTACCGTTGAAAGAAGCAACAGAGGTGGCATAAGTTCTCTAGAGACAGCTGGTTAGTGGAAAAGTTCGCAAGTGAATAGCAATACAGAGCGTGTGGCTGCCCTAGCGTTGATGTGTCCTCTTTGCGGGCCGTGA
Organism: Geotrichum cucujoidarum; assembly: GCA_030566025.1. NCBI lineage: Eukaryota > Fungi > Ascomycota > Dipodascomycetes > Dipodascales > Dipodascaceae > Geotrichum > Geotrichum cucujoidarum. Next base: position 51,033 of record JAJMHN010000049.1, on the reverse strand, counting down.
TGTTTGTGTAATCCGTAGTTCGGTGATAATTTTTTTTTTCCAGTTTGGTCTCCAACGGCACGGAAGGCCTCGCCCAAAACACAAAAAAAAAAAAAAAAAAAAGGCATCCAAGCAACAGCTGTTCCGAGCAGGAACAAAATTTTTACCGGCAGGAAACAGGCAGCGCAGACGCCAGTGCGTGTTGCTGGGATTGCAGGGCCAGTTGGTTGTGCGGGAGTGGGTTGAGGGCGCTGCTCAGACGGTTAAGCGGGCGCGGCAAAAAGAGCCAATCGTTGTCGCAAAAGGGGGGCACACAGAAGAGCAGCAGCAGCACGAGGAGGGGGATGGAGGGGCATACCTGAGCACGGAGAAGGGGAGTGGCGGAGCGGAAGAGAGATCTGGCGGAGAGCATTGCGGCGGCGGGCGTTCGAGACAGGCGAGAAGCGAGTTTGAGCAGGCAAAAAGGTCTTTGCAAACAATCGAGCGGAAACGACTTGAATGAAGAAGTTGAAATGGAAAAAGAGCAGGAAAAATATTTTTTTTTCTTTTCTTTGGAAAAACCAAAAAACCCAGCCAAAAGTGCCCGCCAAAGAGCGCACAAACAGCGGGGTTAGGGCTAGATATAATCCGTTCAAAGCCGAGAGACGGAACAAGCACCAAACAAGAAACAGAGCAGAGCAGAGCAGAGCAGAGCAGAGCAGAGCAGAGCAGAGCAGAGCAGAGCAGAGCAGACAGAATAGAGCAGTGCGAGAGTTGCTGGGACCGGCATTCAGACAAGTTACGCAGTTCAGAGAAGTGGCAGCCTGGGTGTGGCTGGTGGAAGCGCGGTGTTCTTCTAGGGAACTCGAGTGAGGCTGCAGGAGACGCCGTTGGAACCGGTGGAGCAGCCTCGAAAGACTCTGAAGACATGTCTGCACATATCGACAAGGCCAGACACTCAGGGAACAGGATGGGGCAGCTTAAAAGATATTGAATCGCAGTTGTACGATGTTACTAGACAGTTTGACTGGGTTTGGTGCGCTGTTGTCGCGACTCGGCCAGGTGGTCAAGCAAACCGTTTTTACCGAGGGGCTGATGCGGTGACATACTATGCTGGCTCTTCAACATACACCAGCTACCCATCATATACAAAGCGTGAATTGATAGTCACAGACATCTACCTCAATTCTAAATTACTTCACTCACAGGCTACAACTTCATACTCGCCATCCATCGAACTTTTGAATTGAGTTGGCTTGCCGGGCTGGAAATCTTCCATTTGAGCCGTTCCTCGGAGCTTCAGCCGTACACAGCAGTTGAGATGAACCCTTACCCCAATTTCAGCTTGATTCCAAGAACGCGTTCACGGTCTTCACGCTACTTTTACTACGTTCACATTTGATCGACTACTTGGAGCAATGGCCGACCGCAATACATACGCCTTACAGGCACTAGGAGAGCCCGTATACGATGCAATCAAAAATGTACGTGATGCAGACACTTTTTCGATTACACAGTGCTAACAAGTAGTAGGCCAAAGTGCTCATGGTTGGAGCTGGAGGCATTGGATGCGAGCTGCTGAAAAATCTCGTGCTTCTGGGCATGAAGGAAATTCATCTGGTGAGTACTACTAGGGGTTTAAAGAACCTTCTCTAACAGCAAATTAGGTCGACCTGGATACCATTGATCTCAGTAATTTGAACCGCCAATTCCTGTTTCGCCAAAACCACATCAAGCAAGCCAAGTCCACTGTTGCCGCCGAGACTGCGTCCAAGTTCAACCCAGACGTCAAGCTCGTGCCGCACTTTGCAAACATCATGGACACGGCCCAATTCCCGCTCAAATGGTTCCAGTCGTTTGACATTGTTTACAACGCGCTCGACAATAAAGACGCGCGCACCTACGTCAACAGCATGTGCTTGACGGGCAACGTGCCGCTGATTGAAACCGGCACGACGGGGTTCCGTGGCCAGACCCAGGCAATCGTTGCTGGCGCCACAGAGTGTTTCGAGTGCAACCCCAAGCCCACACCCAAGTCCTTTGCCGTTTGCACAATCAGATCAACGCCGTCACAACCCATCCACTGTATCGTCTGGGCCAAGAGCTATCTTTTTGCGCAGCTGTTTAGCGGTGAGTTCGAAGACGAAGTCCCCGATGCACAAGAAGCCGAGGAGAATGCAGAGGAGCTTGAAAAGCTGCAAAAGGAATCAAACGAACTCAAGGAAATTAGAGACTTGATCAAGAGCCCAGAGTTTGCCCAAAAGTTTTTTACAAAATGCTTTACACACGACATTGAGCGACTAGCGAGCATTGATACCATGTGGAAGACTAGAAAACAGCCAGTGCCATTTAGCTTTGAGGAGCTCAAGGAGCAAGCAGGCGACTACAAGAGTCTTGCTGCTGAGGCACTTAAAAAGGACCAGTCGGTATGGTCAATCCCAGAAACATTTGCCGTACTACTCGACTCGACTGAGCGTCTGCAAGCAAGATACAGCGCGGATACACCACTGTCCTTTGACAAGGACGACGAGGACTCGCTTGATTTCGTGGCCGCTGCGGCCATTCTCAGATCGCAAATCTTTTCTATTGAGCTCAAGTCCAAGTTTGACATTAAGCAAACGGCCGGTAACATCATCCCCGCCATTGCAACTACAAATGCCATTATTGCTGGCTTGTGCGTTCTACAGTCTTTCAAAGTGCTCAAGGCCATTAAAGCGGGCAAGCTCAAGGAGGCCGTGGACGATCTCCCCACCGTGTTCTTGTCTCGCGAGCCCACGCATCTCATTTCCATCATGCGCGCCCCGAAGCCCTACCCGGACTGCGTCGCCTGCTCCGTCACCCGAGTCATTTTACAAGTCGACCCGGCCGTAACCACCGTCCGCCATCTCGTCGAAGACCTCATCCAAAACAACTGGGACTACAGCGACGAGTTCTCCCTCATCACATCGGGCCTTATTTACGACCCGGACTTTGATGACAACCTCGACCGCACGCTGCTGGACTTGGGTCAAAAGGGGGAGAGCTTTGTGACGGTCATGGATGAAGCCGACGAGCCCCTTGCCAACTTGGAGCTCTACATTCAGCTTCCCCCAGCCGACGACAAGCAAACCGCTGAGGACGTTCAAAAGTACCTGTCTGAACTGGCGAAACCAGAGTTCAAGACCAAGTACATTGCACCAAAGGAGGACGAGGACGACGACGACGGAAGCGACTTGGAGCCGGTTGAAGATGCCTCTTCCGCTGGAGCCGGGGCCAGCACCAAACGCAAGGCCGAGTCCCCTGTCCTGACGCCTACCAAGAAGGTCAAGGTGGACGGCCAAGACGACTCCATTGAGATCGTGGACTTGGACGGCGGTGACGATGAGGTCATTGAGATTGATTGAGTGTAGTTGTATAGCAAAGAGAAATTGATGCCGAGTTGGTACAGATTCGTAACGCCTTGGTCGAGACAAAGGGGGTCGTTAAACAAATTTGACACCCTTCGTCGCAGCAAGTAAGAAAAACCCCAATGCTTCAACTCGTTCTAGCAGCTTGATATTATTATATACTTGGCCTGTGGATTTAATAACGGCAAGAGAAAATTGCGAAAGTGTTGTTGGTTGTTTCAAGAGACTGGATCCTGCTACACGCTCGCAAAATAATATTATTCAGTTTTTGTAGCGGCAGCGCGTTTGCCTGGCTTATTGTGAGACAAAGCCTTTGTTCTCCGAGTGACGTAACTAACGGGCCAAACTCCAGCACAATGGATCAATTTGCAAAAGAAGAAAACTTGAAGGAATATAAAACAAGCACCAAGTCGCTTTTCTTTCAAAACTGGAAAGTAAACTGCTACTTTTGGAGACTGGGAAGTTGGAACAACGATCTGATGTCGGCCAGCGTCAAGACCAACCACCAGCAGCACCAGCGCGCCCAGGACAAGCCGGCCTTGTCCGCACCGGCGAGCCCCTTTGCCATCAACTACACCAGCACCGGCAGCAGCAACTCGTGTTTCAACGACTCAAACACAACGCTGCCCTTGCGCCAACCACTCCAGCCCGCTTCGAGTTCTTCCTCAACGTCGTCGACCTTGTGCTCCTCCCACTCCCCGGCCAAACACCACAAACGGGCCGCGCTCCTGGTCCTTGCCCGACAAACCAAAACCTCCCTGAAGAGTTATTACTCCCAAGGCCTCAACAGCGGCACCGTCGTCGGTAATTCAAATTGGAGGTCGCGCCAGTATGAACAGCAGCAGCAGCAGCAGAAGCACATGTCGAGACAGAGCTTGAGGGTCGATACGCTGGGCAGGCTCGAGATGGGGTGGGCGCAAATCCTGGGCCAGCGGCACCGACAACGCCGCGGGGAGGGACAGAACTGGGGAGAAATAAGTGCAATATACTGAGTTGGAACGCTCTTCAATATAAACGTAAAAGCATATGTAACTAGGAATAAATCATGTAAATTACGAAGATGACCAAGAAAGAACAAAGTTGGCGCGTATTTCTTATAGTTCAGCCGTGCGCTTGATAAACTCCCAAATCACGTGCACTATGACTTATACGAACAAACCGAATTTATCTCGAGTCAATTCTGGCGCTGAAGTTTCAACCCTTCTTTTAAATTTCTTCCCCGTCAACAAGGTTGTTTCCGGCTAACTAAATATTCATTGTTATCCTTTTCGTTTTTATCAATCAACTCAGAAAGCACAACAATGGCCCACCGACTTATTCTCAAGCCCGCTTTGGCGAGGGACCTGCAAATCAAGGGCGTTATTTTCGACATGGACGGGACCCTTTGCAAACCTCAGGTAACGTTAAGCCCAGTCTCCTTTACTATCAATTTCAAGTTAGGACGCTTTGACTAACAAAGTATAGACATGGATGTTCAGTAAGTCAGCATTATAAGTTTCGGGATTGGAAAAGAGAAGAGCTAATGGCCTTGTTTTCAAGAACAAATGAGAGATGCGCTGGGAATCGACAAGTCGGTGGATATCCTCGACCACGTCCACTCGCTGCCCGAGAAGGAGCAGGAAGAGGCCCAGAAAAAACTGCATGCGATTGAGACTGCTGCCATGGTCGACATGGAGGCCCAACCAGGTAACGTTTTGTTCAACAAGCCATTGAGGAGGAATGGAATCAACTAACCATGGAATTTTTCACGGCAAGGCCTTATTGAGCTCATGAATGTAAGCAAACAACTGGAGAATAACTGATTTGGAGATAGACAGCTAACGTCTTGTTTAGTTCATTGACTCGCAAAACATCCCCAAGACCATCCTCACCCGCAACTTTCCCGTACGTCCTAATCCACCTCCACCTCCATCACCCCCTACTAACAAACCTCCAAACTTGCAGATCCCCGTCGACCACCTCCTCAAGAACTTCCTCTCCGACCACCACTTTGGCCCCGTCGTCACCCGCGAGTTCAAGCCCCCCAAACCTTCCCCCGCGGGTCTCCTCCACATTGTCAACGCCTGGAACGTCCCGCCTGAAAACGTCATCATGGTCGGCGACAGCATTGACGACATGCAGGCAGGGTTCAGGGCCGGGGCCGGTACAATTCTGATCAGGTCGGATGTGAACGAGCATGTGACGGACAAGAAGGAGACCGATGTGGTTGTGCACAGGTAAGTATAGATTGCAAGGCAATTGATTTGGCGCGTTTGCTAACGTTTATTCTATAGATTGGACGAGATCATTGAGCTGCTACAAAAAGGATTCGAAATCAAGCAGAAAGAAAAGGATCCCGTAAACTAAAGCACCTTCACTAACTCTATAAACCTTTACTTTAGATGAGGGGGAAAGAATAGACTTGATTTACATATAATACATTGATAGTTATCTTACAACGTAATCTCCAGTCACTGTAATATATCTGACTCCCTTGAACGGTTTCACGCCTTCACCGCTGCCGCGCGTATTGTTGATTTTGAGCGACTGCACTTTCATGCCACTGGGGACCTGTCCGATCGACTTGTAATTTACCGAGAGGTGAGTCGGGAAGAGTGCGTGGTTCTGCTTCTTTGCCGCAGGTGCAGAAGTAGCAGAAGGTGCTGGCAGAGTGGTAGCGGCAGGGATGCTGGTGGCAGAGGAATCGTCCTCGGCTGACGCTGTAGCGGTGTCCTTTTCCTTCTTGGACTTGGACCTCTTTTTCTTCTTGGGCTTGACAACCAGTTCACTAGACTCGTTGGTGTTGTCGTTTTCAGTCGATTCAGAAACAGTTTTGGACTTGCCCTTGTTCTTTTTAGGCACGGCGGCGACGGGGACTAGGGGTTCAGGGGTCGTTTCCTCTGGCTCGCTCACATCTCCATCACCGTCTTGCTTGATGAGCACACCTCGCAGCGTCGCGTTCCAACCCAGCGCCGTCTTGCCCGGGAACCTCCATTCGCCCATGGATCCATCGGGAGAAGTAAAGTCACCGGAGGTCATGCGCAGAATCTTGATGGAGCGCACCTTGCTGCTGTCGTTGACGACGTTGATGCTGAGGTTTTCAATTGCTTTCGAATCGCGCGACATGAGCGTCCACACTCGGACCTCAAACTCGTTCTTGTCAATACCAAGGCCGGTGCTGAGATCGGCTTGCACAAGGCCAAGGTCAACGTCCTCTATCGAGTAACTGGCAAGTAGGAATTTTCCATCAGGAGGAATAAATGTAAATGTGTTCTTGGCTGCAGAGTTTAGCTTCGAATTGTTCAAATTGTCGCCTCTAACGCAAGGATGGAATTTGGGATACTCGAGCTTGTGGTTGCCGGCGTTCAGGGACAATGATACTTCGGGAACACCACTCAGGTGTGAGTTGATGAAAACAATTCCGTCGACCCGTGCGATAAGCGGTCTTGACGTCTTTGAAGCAGCAACAGGGGTTGATGTGTAGTATGCGCTTGAGCTGCTCGGGACGGCGGATCGTGTGAGCCGTCTCGTGGGTGGCACAATGACGTTCAGGGTTTCGATAATATCAACAAACAGCTCGTTGCTCGTGTAGCGGACGTTAGACCGACGCCACGAGACATCACTCGACCCCTTGTTTGTCGGTCCCGCGTTCTGCCAACCGGGAGTGGCGCTAAGAAACTTTGCAATTGTACTCGCGGGCTGAACATACTCATGCACCATGTCAGTCTCAGTAATGAAGGGAGCACCGCCATCCAACATCTCGCTCAGAATCTGCACAACCACATCAAATGCTAACTCTATCTTGGTCGGAATAATGGGCGCCGTCAAGAACGACTCCAATGCATCAATGAATCGGGCAATGAACTCGAACGGCACAAATGCCGAAGTGGTCGAGGAACACGGCAGCAGAAATATAATGTTACCATGCTTTTGATGGAAGAGTAGCCTTGATGACGAGATCTCAATGATGGGCGGTTGAAATGCAGTCGGTGATGCCGTCAAGTAACCTTCTTTATATGGACTCAGGACGCTGCCGTCTTCAGGGCTAATCACGTACGGGATCAGGCTCTGGATGCTCGGTGGGGTCGGGCCTACTGGATAATCCAGTACAACCTTTCTATAAACAGTTGTCAGTCAACAAAAAAACTTTCAGAAAAATTGTAATTGTCACACATACCCGTTTATGTCTATAATGTACACGGCTTCTATCGATGTCATGGTGTTGAAGCCTTTTGTCACCTTCGTTGGTCTGAATTTCAGAAACGATTACTTTGATATTTCTGATACAGCACACAGGTTTAGGGTAGATCACGTGAAATACATAGTGCTACAACGCTCAAGCGAGCTCTTTGACAAGTTCGTGAAGAGACACTTAGATCGTAAAGATATTAACGAAAAGATTCTATAAACTAAACAAAGATATATATATATAATGTATGTACTAAATAAATCAAACAAAAATCAATTTTTTCTCCTTTTTAAATACCAGAGATGGGAGTTAGGACGTCAAACGAACCAGTACCGGTCTTTGAGGTCTTACCAACCACGATTCTTGCACTTGGGTTATCCAAGCTATCAGTTTCAGCGTCCATGACGGCCTTGGTCAGGAACTGACATGTGGTCTCGAAGGACATCTTCATGAACGGCGAGGTACCAGAGTCGACACCCTGTCTGTTGAAGGCCAAGTAACTACCTTCACGCGTCATCATGTCGGCAATAAGGTCCAAATGTCTAGTATTGACGGAAATGGCGTAGGTCTTGAAAACGTTGTTGATTTCACGGACAATGGTGTTGCGGGCGGCCTCGACACCATATGTCTTCAAGACACCGAAAATGTCGTTGGCAGTGATGTTGTTGACGTCAATGAAAGCGTCCTCCTCCCACATGGCACGGAAGTTGACACCCTCGGTGACGAGCACGCGCTGGCCGTCGTGCTGCTCGGGCTTGGGGTGCAAGCAGCGTCCAATGTTGGGGATCTGTCTCACAACAAGTTTGCGGCAAAGGTCCTCAATAAGGTTGACCATGAGAATCTTCTTGATGGAAGAAGAGTACTCAAGGCGGAACTCGCAGTACTCACCGTCAACGTCGTCAAAGTCAAACTTGGAACAGTTGGGGTGCTTGGTGAAGATGGCCTCTTCTCTGGCCTTGGCGTCGGAAGAGCGGACGGCGCGACGGGAAGAGGTTTTGTCATCTTCGTCCTCAGAGTCAGAAGACTCGGCATCAGAGCTCTCAGAGTCGCTGTCTTCTTCGTCAGACGTGCGTTGAGCCTTCTCCATGGCCTCAAGCTCTTCCTCATCAGGAGCGTCGTAAGAGACAGACTGCTTGGTAGAAGACTTGATCTTTTCGTCATCAGCGTCTCCATCCTCACCATCAGAGTAGTCGTCCTTGCCCGAGGAGACAGGAATGTCACTGCGCATAGGAATAGCGGTACCTATGCTCTCATCAGTGATGTTATTCTTTCTGATTTCCTTCTTGATCTGGGAGGTCAAAGAGTCAATAAAGAGGTGAGTCATGGTGAACTCGAGCTGAGACTGTGAGATGTCGTACTCGGATTCGTACTCCTCACGGGTGTAGAAGTTGAGGCGGATGGTGTAAGCTCTGGTGGTAGTGCCATCAGCGCTCTTACCAACGTTCTCAGTAACAATGACTCTGTCAACAACCTCGGACAAGACAATCTTGGCAACAGACTTGCAGAAAATGTCAGCCTGAGCGTCGCTAATGTCCTTGAGAAGAGGCAAGGTCATTTGAGGAGTCTTGATGTTGGGCGAGGCCGTCATAATGATTTCTCTCATACGGGGGATACCCAATGTGACGTTTGCGGCACCGTGACCAGCGAAATGGAAAGTGTTCAGTGTCATCTGTGTAGAGGGCTCACCGATAGATTCAGAGGCAATAATACCCACAGCCTCACCAGGATCAACAATAGACTGCATGTACTTGAGCTGCATGAGGGCGCGGAAAGTCTTCTCATGAATACCAGGAAGACCTGCCTTGGCGTCCTTCTTGGAGATGAACTGATGCGAGTTCTTGGAAATCCACTCCTCAAGCTGCTGATCAAAGACCTCTGACACACTACCAATGAACTTACCGGGGTTGTAAGTCGACACGACAGGGTCGTACTTGGCAGACTGCAAGTAATGTGGCTCATCAGCGTGCTTCTTGTTGTGCTTCTTGACCTTCTTGGAGTAGGAAATGGCAGTCTCGATATCAAGGTTGACAGCTCTCTCACCAGGCTGGTGCTTTTGCAAAAGAGACTCAAAGTTGTCGGCACAGAACTGGAACTTGTTCAAGTGAGACTCTCTGATAACATCAACGGCATCGCCACCGTACATGAACTGAACCAGAGTACCATCAGAGTCGCGCACAGAGTTGTCGTAGTTGACTTGAACACCTTCAAGCTGCTTAATCAGACATCTCTGCAAGTAACCAGATCTAGAGGTCTTGACGGCTGTATCAATCAAACCTTCTCTACCAGCCATGCAATGGAAGTAGTACTCTTGGGGCTTGATTCCGGAAAAGAAACGACCAGAAATGTAACCACCAGCGCGAGCATGAGTTTCAAAGGGCTTGAACGAAGGCAGAGTCTTTCCGGAGACCATGACGGGGACACGGCGACCTTCCAGGGCCTGCTGTCCAAGCAAACACATAATCTGGGAAACGTTAACGTTGGAACCCTTGGCACCAGACAAAGCCATGGACTGCATGGCATTGACGGGGAAACGCTTCTCAGTACCATCGGGGATACATTTCGACACAACAGAAGAGGCAACAGCGTTAACCTTGGACTGAGTGATGGCATCAAGAATGGCCAACTTGCCGTCGTCACGCAGAATCTCCTCGAGACGCTTCTTGAACTCGGGATCGCTTTCGGAAACGTCCGAGTCAAGGTTGGTAACTTCAGCAGCGGCCTTGCGACCAACCTCGGCAGCGGTGTCGAGGATATCACGACGCCACTTGTCACCCTCAGCGGTAAGATGCAAATCGTCCATACCACAAGTAAGACCAATGGATGTGACGTAACGAGTGAAAAGACGACCCAGGACAGATAGTAATGCACCAGCACTTTGAGCACCGTAGATTTCGTGAATAGAGTGGACTAAACCGTAGTCGGCAGCACCATATTGAGACTTGTCGAGGATACCGCAAACAAGCTCACCGTTCTTGAAAATGACCTCATTCTCGGTAGAACCGGCACCCCAGTACTCGTTCTTGACCTTGTTCTTGGACTTCAAACTGAGACCTTGACGGTCAAGGGGCTTGATGTTGAGCAATGCAGTAGTGATGACTTGCTTACCGGTCCACAATGGCTTTGGCTTCCAGATGGCAGGAGGAACAGTCAAAAGTCTACCAGAGGTAGTGTGACCATCCTCAGGTCTCAAGCAGCCGTAAACCAACTGCTGGTACTTTTCACGAGTGAAGAAGGTGTCCTTACTAGTAAGCAACACACCGGCGGAAATATGGTCCTGAATAAGACCACGAAGGGGCTTACCAGAGGTGGGAGTGAGGTACTGCGAGTCAGTGTTGGCAATCATGAGTGCCTCGGCTCTGGCGTTTTCGTTTTGGGGGAAATGCATGTTCATCTCGTCACCATCGAAATCGGCATTGTATGCACCAGTGTTGGCGTAATGCAGTCTGAGTGTCTTTTCACCGGGCAGAACACGGACCTTGTGACCCATCATGGAAGCCTTATGCAGAGTAGGTTGGCGATTCATGAGAACAACGTCGTGGTTGCGGATGTGACGGAAGACCTTCTTGTTAACAACACCGTTAACAGTGGATGGGGTGAGTAGCTGGTTGGCCAGAGCAGTTCTCTGCTCAAGAGACATGTTCTCCAAGTTCACCATGGATCCATCTTCGTTCTTGATGGACACAGCACCAGGCCACACGCTAGGACCGTTGATAACAGCCTGGCGCATTTCGTGAAAGTTGAAGGACGTGACGGGCTCCGGGTAGGTAAGACCGACGGCAAACACTGGGGGAATACCAATCTCGTTTGTCTCAATGTTGGGGTCAGGAGAAATGACGGAACGGGCAGCGTAGTTGACACGCTTACCCATCATGTTCTTTCTGAAAAGACCTTCCTTCTTTTCCAGAGCTTGCTTGACACCGGGGAGAGGGGTGGAACCGGCAGTAGCGGGGGCCTTGGAAGAATCGAGGTAGTAGTTGACGTCGTGCTGAATAGTGACCAGAGCGTTCATGAGATGAGTGAAAATGGTCTTGCGCTCTTCGCCCTCAATACCTTGGTTCTTGAGGTCATTCATGCGAATGTTGAGATCTCTGACACGGTGGGCGGTTGTGACAATGGCGGCCAACAGGTCGTTTTGAGGGTTTGTGTGGATTTGGTCACCAAGCTGAGATGGCAGTCTGTATCTAGTAGGGGGCACAATCAAGTTCTCAATAAAGAACATGTCTGCAGTGACAGGCTCCGTGGTGTTGGGGCGCTTGTGGAAAAGAAGATTGCAGATTTCTCTTTCTTGCACGAAAAGAGATCTGAGCATGTTGAGAATCTCCACAGACAAGACGTAACGGGATTGCTGCTTGTCTTCGACAACTGGCTCGGCAGGAAGTCTGGTAATGTCTTCAGTGGGGAGGGCCTTTTGCTTGATCTCTCCTTCCTGAATGATTACTCTCTTGCGCTTGAGCGTACGCAAGTTGTTGTGCTTTTGGTCCTTGGTCGATAACGGCTGTTCGAAAATTTTGGCGAAGCCGTCCTTTCTGTACTTTGGCGAAATCATTTTACAGTTGTCACAGTGGCCCATACCACGGACAACGGAGTAAAAGTTGTTGATGACTCTCTTACGCTCCTCACCGACAGAGGCAGTGTGAATACCTTCTTCAGTGGTTCTGCCTTCAGCCATGGCGTTGGCGATGGACTTTTGCACAAAGGCTTCTCTTCTCTTGCGAAGTCTTTCCATGTCATAGGCGCTGTCGTCATCCTTCTTTTTCGAGAGTTCGGTTTCCATGGCATCAAAAGCATCTTCCTTTGCATTGCCAGAGGAGCCAAGCTGGAAGTCATCGATCTGCTGGGACTCTCTGGTCAAACCGTACTGAAGCAACTTGAGCTTGCATGCGTAACGGTGAACTTCAGTCGACTTCATCTTAAAGTTTTGGCAGAAAACACAGGTAGCTCTGACGAAAAGGTACAGTTGAGGAAAGAAAAGAGGGTTGTAAACAGGCACGGGGAGCTCTACATGGCCCATGTGTCCTGGGCAGAAACGCTCGTCCAAACCACATGTCGAACACCTATTACGAAAAGTATTAGCATCAAAAAAGATAGCGAGAGAAGAGTAGAGTAAACTTACAAGTGACGCAAAAAGGCACCAAGAGCAAGATCATAGAGACCTCCCTTGACGGGCTGGTCTAAACTGTCAAAGACCTGAGGCGAGATGATTTGTTTGACGGAAAACTTTTTAATGTCCTTGGGTTGCAGGAACCCAAAGTCCACCGACTGGATTTCAGAACCTACGGGATAGGAGATATCCATTGCTGCAATAGGTCCGAACGACTACTCAAAGAAACAATGTTGATTGAATGCTGTCTTCAAGACCCAGTGTTTTCCTTAATTGAAAGAAGAAAAAAAGGAAAAGAACAATAACGGACGCGCGCGGTGGGCAAACAATTTCAACGGGCGGTTTAAAATTTTCCAAAAGTCCCAAAAGAAGAGGAACCCGAATAAAAAAAAATTGATTTCGTGGGTAAGGGCAATACTTGGGAAATATTTTTTCGTTTTGATGCACTGAGTTGGGTGACGGAAAATGCAACAAATTTACTATGGGAGCGGAACAAGAACCAAGGCACGGAAGACAAGAGAATGGCAGTGGGTAAGTTTGCTGACTGCTGGAGGCAATTTAGGACATGAAAAAAGCCAAAAGGTTGGCACGCGATGCTTGGCCTTAAAGTGGCGTTGCAATAGCGGCCTAGATGAGTTTAGTTCAGATATCACGTGACTCAAATATAAAATTTAGACTAGAAATCCACGCATGGAGCGACTTGTCTGGCAGGAAAGCTAAGCGATATGAATCGTGAATCACGATCAATAGATTCATTGAAGGGGCCTAGGGCCAGCCGTGAAAGTTTGGAATCAATGCAAAACAGTAGAGTACGGGGCTTGAGACTCTTGGTGTGGTTCAGAGCGCTTCTCCGGTTCACAGGCCCAGCTGGACTGGTCCGTAGAGCACTTGTCTATCGTCATGATCAATCCACCAAGATAAAAACCTGTGTTTTTTTGCCTTGTTGATTTGTGAATAATGCCAGTCGTTGGTGATTCTCATGTCTCAGATGTTTGCCTGGGTTTTGGACTTGACCGACTCGATGAAAAGGGAATGTGGGGTTGAAACCAAACCGAATTTTTTTTTTTTTTTCACATTCACAAAAACAGCCCTGAACTCCACCAACGCGCGCTTCCTGCCCTTCTTCAACCCGCTCGCCAAACCTGTGCAACTGAAAAATAAAGGCCACGCTAGAGAATTCTGCTCCTTTTCTTTACCTCTCTCCTTTCTTTCCTTCCTAACGACATCACCATCTCTGTTCAAGGCCGCAGCTTTTGCATACATTCTTCCCAAAGCTCGGCAAAACACTACTCCACTCTTTTTATCACTTCGAACTACTTCTAGAGTCTGGTCTCATCCCCTGAGACACTGACCGTCAAACGGACTACAATCCCTCCGTGTGATACCCGCATCCATCTCAGTGCGAACTCTCAGTGGCCTGGTCTGCCATTCCGCACACGTCCTCGTTCTTTCTCTTCTCCCCCTCCCCCGCTACAGCAACCACATCCATCATGTCATATTCGGAAAAAGCTCCATTAATCGAGACTGAACCACCAGCAGCAGTCAATGAACCCGTCACTGATTCAAAGCTCAAGTCAGAGTCTTCAATCGAACATGCTACCAGCCATGTTGCCACAGGTACTGGGTTTTTGCTTGGGCTCTGGAAGCCTGGCCAAATCCTGTCCTCGGACGTGCCCCAGTACCTTCGCGACCGTGTGGCCATGTCTTCAAAGGACTACAGTTCACTCTTGGTTGTCATCCTTGCTGCAGTAGCTGTCAGATTCTGGGATATCGCCAACCCTCCAAACGTGGTTCACGAGGAAATGATTGTTGGTCGCAGGATCAACCACTACTTTACGGGAAGATTCTTCTACGACAACGAACCGCCATTTGTTGGCTTGATCTACGCTTATATTGCCACTCTCTTTGGCTACCCAGGCCAATTCGACTTTGACCGCATCACTACCTACGTCGGCCATGCTTTCCCATACATGCAACTTCGTGCTTTTACCGCATTGACTGGCGTTGGCCTAGTCATTGTCACCTTTTTAACGCTAAAGTTGACTGGCATGTCTCGCAGAGGCGCTACAGTGGGCTGTGCGTTTGTTGCCTTTGAAAGCACTTATACCATGGAGCAACGGTTCATTTTCTATCAGCCACTAGTACTTCTTACCCTCGGTGTTACAGTGTACCTGTGGAAACTGCTTGAGCTCCAGCAGCCTTTATCCTTCAAGTGGAACCTGACTGCAATTGCCCTTGGACTGTCTTTGGGTGTGACCATCAGCAGTAGAAATGAAGGTTGGTACACTGTCATTTGGGTCTTTGTCGCCTCCGCCTACCAACTGTTTTGGGGATTTGGAAACCTGCGCGACAAGTATCCAATCTCTAGATTTTTTGTCAGCTCCGGTCTCAGAGCTGTCTATTTTTACATGCTTCCATTATTGTTCTCCGCAATTGCTATTGCAGTTCATGTCCAGTTGCTTCCGGGTGCTGGTGAAGGCACTCCATTTGTTTCGGGCCCTTTCCAATCTTCCTTCATCAACACCCCAGATAGCACTGTTGTCTCCCCTGTTGGTATTGGCTCCATGGTTTCAATAAGGCATTTAAAAACGAACGTATACCTGCACTCACATGACGCATTTTTTGAAGGAGGTTCTGGCCAACAGCATGTCACAGGATATGGCCATCGCGATCTCAACAACATTTGGGTGGTTGAAAACGTGTCGAGCAGTGACGGCCTTCATCAAACTCCATTTAGTGTTTTGCAGGACAGAAGCTTGGTGAGAATCAGACACTTTCAGACACTTCGCCGTCTCCACACACACCCTCAGAAGGCGCCAGTTAGCGATAACGACTACCAATTTGAGGTCACTGCTTATGGTGCTGACGGGTTTCCTGGTGATTTGAATGACGTCTGGGAAGTGGAAATTGTCAAGCAAGAGTCTGTTCCCGATATTGCAAAGACTGAATGGCGAGCCATCAACTCCATTGTGAAGTTCAAGCATCCTTTGCGACGCTGCTACCTGTTCTCCCATCGCGTGAAGCTTCCCGCCTCTGCATTCCACCAACAAGAAATCACCTGCGCTCGTAATGGTGTCGATGATGGTGCCATGTGGTTTGTCGAGACCAACTACCACCCATTGCACCCTGAAGACGCTGACAAAGTCAGTTACAGACAGGCGTCTCTTATGGAGCGCGTCAATGAGTATCATGACTTGATTGAATCCACTGACAAAGCTTTAGAGCAAGAGAAGGCATCTCAGTACAGTTTACCAGGATATCTTTTACCCTTGATGAACCATGGTGTTGCAGTTTACCGGCAACATCACCGACAAGTTCTTATTGTTGGAAACGCTGTTGTTTGGTATGGTGCAATCTTTGGAATGGTCACTTATGCCCTCTTCAAGATCTTTACATTCTTGTCTTTACAGCGTGGATGGGTTTCATTTGAGAACTACACTGATCTCAAGGAGACTGACCATCATGTTGGAGGATTTTTGCTCTTGTGGTTTATTCATTTCTTCCCTCTAATTTTCAAGACAAATACCGACATTAGAGACTATCTCCCCGTGCTTTACTGTTCAATTCTTGCATCTTCGCGCTGGCTGGAATACTTTAGCAAGCTGATTCTTCGCAAATCTGCCCTTGTCAATCTGTTTTATGGACTCTTGATTGCAGGAGCAATCTCCAATTATATTGTCTATTCTCCATTTGTTTATGGCACCAAGATGACGTTGGCTCAATGTCAGCAATTGGAGCTTGGTGGACTGTGGGACTTTAGTTGCCATACGTACCTCAGCACCGAGGCCGAGTACGACATTTACGATCAGCAGAACCAGGTGCTTTACACTTACAAGGCTCCTCCTGCTGAGGAACTTGTCCCTGCCACTCTCGTTACGACTGCAGAAAATGCTAATCCCACCACGTTCAACTTGAGATCTGACTCTCCCATTGTCGTTGACGGAAACAGGCCAGAGATTAAGCGATTCGTCAAAAAGTACGAAAAGCTCGGACGCAAGAAGCTCAACTATGTTGATCTTGTCGACAGTGACGGTAATGTGGTCCCCATTGATGCCGAAGTTGGCACCCAGACACAAAAAGAGGAGGAGGAAGACGAGGAGCCCGAAGAGGGACTTGACACTGAGATTGAAGAAAAGCTTCTTACTCAATGGGCTAGAATCACGCCCGGACCCTCTGTCTCTGTCAACCCCGAGGCTGCCCAAAGCGCCAAGGACCAAATGGAGGAGCTCAGCTTGGAAAAGAGTTTGAAGGAAGAAGAGCGGTCCAAGCTCATTACAGCGCAAGCCGAGGAATCGCTCTTTTCCCTTTCCTCGTCAGAAGTCGACAACGTCGCAACTGACTAGATTATTTAACATGATAATGCCAATTGATATCTAAGAATTTAATTGAGATTCAAAACTTGTAACAAACTTGAGCACAATAGACCCAACAATTATAGTCGTTCAATACTACGTGGCTTGCATGTTTAGGTCAAAAAACACATACATTTATTTTCGTTTCATTAAATAACTTTTTTAGGTATTTTTTTATTTTTCAAGTCCAGACAAGGAGGCCATGCGCCAATAAAACGCTTAGGCCTTGCCAGCGGCAGCCTCGCGCTGGGCAGCGAGGGCCTTGACGGTGCCGTGAAGGGCGTGTCTGTGGTTTCTCTTGAACTTGGGGTCGACGCCCTTGAGGGATGGGTACTTGAAGGTCTCGGGCTTCTTGATGCCGTTGCGGTGGGCCTTCTTGATTTGGTTGTGGTTCGTGTGGTTCTTGGACTTGGACATTTTCTAATCAAAGTGTTAGTTGTTTGTTCGTTGTATACTATTCTATTTCATGAGAAGTCGACGGTGAAGCAGATGCGGTCAAGGCTCCAACGACATGAAGAGGTCTACCAAACGGTATAAAGGTTCATGTCGCTAAATGAAAAAATCGGGCAGCAGTTCAGATGCAGTAGAACAAAAGGGCAGGGTGGTCAACGTACGGATCAGGTGTTTTGATGTGAACTGGTGTGGTTAACTGGTCAAAGAGGGAAAAAAGGAAAAAAAAAAAAAAAGAGGAAGTAAAAAAAAAAAAATTCCACCCACCGCAAAACGCTTGCCCTGTCTCTACGCTAGTGCAGCCAAAGGTCCCAGCGTACGTGCCAATTTCCAGGGTTGGGGCTGATTGAAAGCACGGCGTGTAATTGTTATGTCAGACATTACCTCAGCAGTCCCAAAGCGGTAACTCAGCTGGACTCAATTCCCCAAAGCAAGTTTATTACTACTTTGGGTAACAAACAGTCACTGATCCAGCAATAGGCGCGTCCACCACACCAAAGCCCTATCTCCCAACGGCCACTCAAACTCGTCTTTTTTCGCTCAGGGCTTTGCAACTGAAAGAAAACTCTTTTTTCTTATTCCCCTTCTCTTTTTTTTTTTCTCTCTCTCTTTTCTTCCGTGCCTCGACAAAACATCCACGACCACAACAACCATCAACAATGCCTGTCTCTAAAGGAAAGAAGCCTGCTGCCGCCCCCCTTTCTAAGGGTGCCTCCACCAAGTCCGCCGCCTCCAAGAACCCCCTCATTGAGAAGCGTCCCCGTAACTTTGGTATCGGCCAGGCCATCCAGCCCAAGCGTAACCTTTCTCGTTTCGTCAAGTGGCCCGCTTACGTCCGTCTCCAGAGACAGAAGAAGGTCCTTAACCTCCGTCTTAAGGTCCCTCCTTCCCTCACCCAGTTCCAGACTGTTTTGGACAAGAACACTGCTGCCCAGGCCTTCAAGCTCTTGAACAACTACCGCCCCGAGACCCCCGCCCAGAAGAAGGAGCGTCTCACCAAGGAGGCTGCTGCCATCGCCGAGGGCAAGAAGAAGGAGGACGTCTCCGAGAAGCCCTACGTTGTCAAGTACGGTCTTAACCACGTTGTCGCCCTCATTGAGAACAAGAAGCCCCAGCTCGTTCTCATTGCCAACGACGTTGACCCCATTGAGCTCGTTGTTTTCATCCCTGCTCTCTGCCGCAAGCTCGGAATCCCCTACGCCATTGTCAAGGGTAAGGCCCGTCTCGGAACCTTGGTCCACAAGAAGACCGCTGCCGTTGTTGCTTTGACCGACGTCAAGGCTGCCGACAAGCCCGCTCTTTCCAACCTCGTCTCCACCATTGGTGCCAACTTCACCGAGAAGTCTGAGGAGGCCCGCAGAAAGTGGGGTGGTGGTATCCTCGGTGCCAAGTCCCAGGCCAAGACCCTCAAGAAGCAGCGTGCTTTCGAGAACTCTCTCCGTGTCTAAGTCCTTGCTTGTATTTTGACATAGAAAAAAATATGACGTAAAAATGAAAAGTTTTTTGTTGGTTTGTTAATAATCTTATTCATAGATATGGGAATTGATGGGTTTTAGAAATATTTCTATGGTTTTGTAGACGACTTAGTCATGATTTCAATAGGCGGTTCTTGTGAGCTGAAAATACGAGGTGTAAAAGTTTTAGGTCATGCAAGAACCCGTTTGGGAAGTAAGTCACGATTTCAACGATCACGCTTTGAGGAACGCCGGAACGTCTGCTCCATTCATGGTCAGGTCCCAGTCTAGTCCAAGTTCATTCTATATCAGTTGTTAGCATGGCCATATCAGTCTAGGTCGAGTTACAACTTACTTCGAGTTTGGTGTAGTCGGGCACATTATCTTGAATCGTCTTCCACATGTTCTTGGCCTAGCTTGTTAGAGAAGTAGTAAAATCGCGCGCAAAGCATTGCTTACCAGCTTAGTCCTTCGCAAGTAGGTCGTCCATAACTTCTTTACCTTTTCTTTCTTTGCATTGACCTCCTCTTGTGAAATGACCGGTCCCGTTGTGTCTGGGTCCTCAAGGGCAACTACTTGCAGCTCCAAGCCGGCCACTTTGGATCTCATTTCTTGCAAGTTGTGCATGAGCTCTTCGTTGGTAGGCGTGGCCAATATAGCACTCAGTTCTGCGGTTGTTAGCAAGACATAAACTGCACATTTGAGTGTAACTCACGTTCTTTGAGTGCCTTTAACTGTCCGCTGGACACCATGATCTGCTCCTCCAGCTGCTTGACAGCTTGTTCCATGTCGACTTCACTTTCACCCTCAGTTGGTTGGTCACTTTCATTTTCTTCCTTTTGGGCGACTACCTGCTGCTTGATGACATAAATGACCGTTTTACTGTAGGTCTTTGCAGTCACAATTCCGGCTTCCTCAAGCTTTGTCAGTGCTTTAAGCGCAACAGGCTTTGAAATTGAATTGTGCAAGTTTGTCATGATGTCGGTCACACCATACGGCCTGTTCTGCTTGGTCAGGTAGTCCTGGATAATGTTGGCGGCTACAAGTGTTAGTCCACTGTGTTCTCTGCATTTCAAAACTTGCCATCAAACCCTCGTTGACGTCGGTCGTCTTCTTTTCTTTCTCGGCTTTAGGTGGCATTTCCTCTGTATTCCAGTGTTTTCCGTAGCAATGAAAAGAAGAAGAAGAGTTTAGGTTCTCAGATTCGAGTTTTTCAATCCAATCTGCCTTTTCTTGAAATCATCACAAGCGTCTTGTTATACTTTGCGCACGTGACCGCCAGCCGTCGGCAAAACGCGGCCCCGACTCCATTCCCAGCGGCTTCTTCCCGGAGGCGCGCCCAAAGAAAAGGGTCGCTCAAACGAGACCAAAAAAGACCCTTTTTTTAATATGCTGAAATGGCTGCTTCGCCGACCAGGCCCGCAGACTTGCCCCGTGTCCAAGCCCAACTCCACGGCCACAGCGTCGCGTTCTTCTGCCGTTCCACAGAAAACTCTGCCGAAGCGCAAAGTTTCGAGTCCCGGGCAGAGTCCACGCCCTGAAACCCAGCGACTGACTCAATGGCGGCCCAAAACGTCATAGTTCCCTTGCATCAAAGCAGCAGCCCGGCAAAAAAAAACTTTTTTTCTTTTCTTTTCTTTACAATAAAAAATAAAACCTTCTTGAACTCTTTTAGTTTTACTGAATACGCAATTATTCTGGCTCCTCTACTATGGACTTGGTTGTAGCAAGCAACAGCACCGTCTCGCCGTCCCATTTGAACGTTGTCCTGTCTGGCGTGTCCTCGTCGACATCGCTCGCCGCCTGGATCGTCCTGCTGCTGCCCCAGCTCGTAGAGCAGTGGCGGCTCAAATCCTCCGAAGGTGTCTCTGTCGGCTTCATCGCCGTCTGGTTTATTGGCGATGTCGCCAACCTCATTGGCAGTCTGTGGGCGTCACTTTTGCCCGGCGTCATTATGCTTGCGGCGTGGTTTTGCACGGCAGACGCTCTGCTCATCGCGAGCTACCTGTACTACCGGCCCCGGGCGGAGTACGACTGGACGGAGGACGGGTACTGGCGGAAACGCCGGAGGTCGACGGAGCCGGAGGACCCCACGCAGCCGCTGCTTGATCGCAGAAACAGCGCGGTGCGCCGGCGCAAGTCGTCGTTCTACCCGTGCCGCCGAGACTCGCTCTCTTCGATAGTCATTGCCCCTTACTCGGGCGGCAACAAACTTACGCAGTACATTTGGCCCCTGCTGTTTGTGCTCATGGCAGCCGTCTTTGGCTTCCTGTTTAGCAACAAGGAAGAGCACTCCCCGAACTTTGACCACGGGACCATCAGCCTAGGTCCCCAGATCTTAGGGTACGTTTCTACTCTGTGCTACCTCGGCGCTCGGCTACCCCAGGTGTACCAAAACTACAAAAAGAAGAGCGTGTACGGCCTCAGCCTGCTTTTCTTCATCTTTAGCATGCTTGGTAACATCACCTACGCCGGCGGGATCCTGTTCTACCGGCTCGACAGCCAGTACATCAAACTCTACTTACCGTGGCTCATTGGCAGCCTGGGCACCATTTTCGAGGACTGTGCCATCTTTATCCAGTTCTACATTTACTCCAACGACTCCGACATGGACGACGAAGAAGCCATTTTCGATTAACCGACTCCATCTGTCATCTGTATCAATTTCTCTCTGCATTTCTTGTACATATTTCATACCCATATTATCCATGCATTTTTACTCTGTTGTATCATTTCAGTTAGCTCAAATATAAAAGTTCTTGTTTTTCCTGCAAACGCGATCCCAACTCCAAAAGTCCCCTACACAACCAGCACGTCCATCAACCGTGTTTTTTTTTTTTTTTTTCTTCCCTTCTCACTTTCACCTTCAAAGTTTGGCCGACACCCCAGTAACCAGCTCAAACCCGACTTGATTGCTACAAAATCCATAATGGACCACGCCCAGTCCCACTCACGCTCGTCCGCGCGCCGCGCCCGCGACTCTCTGGACGCACTGCACGACATTTCGTCCCTGCTCAACACCGGGCTCGACCGCAAACAGCTTGCCCTTTGCATATCCCTGTGCGAGCAAGGGATCAGTCCCGAAGCCCTGGCTGTAAGTTGAAAAAAAAAAAAAAAAAAAATTCTGAATGGAAGAAGATTACTGAGGTGAGGTCAAAGGAGCTAATTGGGTGAACAGCGCATTGTGGAGTACTTGAGGCAGAGAAAGACCGAGACTCTGAACGCGGTTTGAGCGCCATGTTTGTGTCGGCTATCGCGGTGGCCTGCCATGAATATAACGCGCGTCGAACCATTTGGCTGAAAGAATGCCAAGGTCGCGAGAAATTCAGATGTCGGTTGGGCGTCATTCAGCTCGTGCGACTTGATTTCCGCAATGGTGGCAGTACGTGGGCAGCGGCAACTAGGCCGGTTTTTCAGTTGGACCAGCTCCGGTTGACGTTCGCGACTCCTCGGGAGCCCCGGTCTGTCCCCAAGCTCAGTTGGAAGTCAGGCATTGTTCGTCGGTGTACAAACCATGCCTAACTCCATGTCTATCCAAGTCTATAACCGTCTATTGCATAACATTAAAAATTATATAAACTGTCCATGATAAAAATATTCCATTGCATGCAAAAAAATGTGTAACTTTGCCACGGCTGGGTCACTAGAATCCCTCGGTCGTTTTCCGGCGTTTGCGCGTTTGCTGGCTCGGCACCATGGTGCTGCGCCGCCGTCTCGCGCGCTGCTGGCTCGCCGTCAGCTGGCTACCGCTCGCCGCCCCGTTCAGGCCAAAGCCCGTCTCAGCGTTCTCCATCTGCGACATGGGTGGCGGTATCTGTGACGAGAGGACGTCTTGTTGGGACACCTGAGAGGCAACAGGGGTGGGGTCGAGTGATGGCTGGGAGCTGCTGGCTTGGGATGATTCGGGCGGTAAGGGCGCAAAGCGCATGGATTTGCGGCCGGCGGTCTTGCGGCGTGCCCTTTGCGAGCTTTGTGATGCAGACATAAGTATGGACCCCACTGGCTGAGTAGCCTGCGATCCCGAGTCCTGTGTCGCTGCCAGGTCGGTATAGTCGGCCTGCGTGTCTGGAACCTGGGAGCCGTTGTTGTCACCGCCGCTGGTCTCTCCTTCAATAGTCCACTCGCCCAAAATGGTTTCCACGTCGTTTGAAAGCGACTGGATATTAAAGTCAAACAGGTACTTGCGGAGGGGCGCCAGCACGTCGTTGTAATTCTCCTCTACTTGAGTTCTACTCTGCCTCGAGCGAGGGTGGTAGAGAGCATGGCACGCCATGGACACTTCACTGGCAATCTGGTCCAAGACCCGCTTCCGCCTCGTTGTAAACGACTCATGGAAAGATTTGGGAAACCTTACCGACCGCCTTGTAATGCCAACGTAGCTCTGTCTTGGTCTAAACCACCTGACTTTGATCGGGGGTCGAGGAGGCTGTGGTGTCGTTTCGTCGTCGTCAGAGTCCGATGGCTCGGGTTTCACTACTGTCCTGGTTACAGGCTTGTGGCCTTCCACGTCTCTGGACCGAAGGAGTTTACGGTACCGGTGGTGTTTGGCAAGCCGTGGGTGGGGGAGAACAAACCGTTGGCTCGGCTTTTTCGCCGACTCGAGGACTGCCTTCTCGAGCTCTCTTGGAGGCGCAAAACCTTTCAGTGGAAGCATCCACAATAGCTTCAAGTACTCTTGAAATTCCTTGATTGTGTCCATCTTAGTGCCATCAAGAAGACAATGCAAGTTGTTATGTACTGTGACTTGACCTGTCTGGTCTTCTAATTGTAAACCTTCAAATTCGGCCAGAACTGCCTTGAGGTTGGAGCATCGATCAAGCGCGTGTATTTGTAATCCGTCCTTGAACTGGATGAGTCCATTAAGCGTGGTGCGATCCGAGATGAACCCATCTTGGGCAGCAGAAATTAAATCTCGAGTCACGTCGGTCTCGATTGACGACGTTTTTCTTTCAACATCGTATAATAACTTGTAAGCCCTTCTCAAGTTCAGGTAAACCGGGCCTTGGGGCTGGTCGGAGGTGTCATGGAGGCCTCGTGACAAGAGTATTTGATGCAATGGAGCGTATGCCGGGTCCGGATCAATTTCGTGTAAATCAATCTTCACTGTCGGGTCGCTGCTCCAAATGTGTGAATAAAGGCCATGGTCAGTTGTATACTCGAGTGCGCCCATGACTATTGGCTTTTGCTCGGGTTCGTAGGCATTGGCGCGCAATGCAAATGTCCGGAGTGTCTGTGTGGCCTTTGTGGGCTCTGTTGAAAAGATGCGTGGGTTTTGGGGCATGACCGGCAGCGACTCGAAGTTCTTGTCCTTTTGCTCTGCTTCGGTAGCGGAGCCTTCAGGAAGTTTTGGGTAGTCACGGCCAAATTGGCACACGGTGGAAAGATGCGACCATTCACTGTATACTGTCGCAACATGCAATTCCTTTTCGGGAAGATATGCCATGGTGAGTTGTAAACTTGGGTCGTCCGGATCCATGTGATGCGGCACTGACAAGAGCGTGTCCTTGGGGTACCGCATGTCCATCCACTGTACCTTGTTTGAGAGCAGCACAAAGTACTGGTGGTCACCCATAGTGCTATTCACTACTCTCTCAAAAGAAGGCAAATTGCGAATCGCCGAAGTTTGGAAATCGCGCAAGCTCGTTACCGTAGTATTGATGTTTGGAATGAGATTGCCCACGTACTGGTTTGCCCGCGCGTCGTAGAGAAGGAGGGATTTTCTGTTTGCAACCAACAGAGACTCTGGCATTGAGTTTCCATATGACGGATGCTCCACTTCCTTGACACGGTGCCACCGTGAATAGGTCTCGTGCACTTGTAGCGGGGGGCACTTGACGTAGGTCCATTGACCCCTTGTGGTGGTATAAGAGAAATATGTCAAGGCACCTGATCCACGAACCACAGCTATTCTGCTGTCAGAATTGTACGCGTGACAGCAGTGTACGACAGGATCACTCACATCCTGTTTCAGTGAAAGTCTGTATGTATTGCTCAGATGAATCGTGTCTGGTTTATTAGCCGGTTTCGAGATTTTAGGCGGTAGGTATGACCACCGATGAAGCGAAATGTCAGAGCCGGTTCTTACCAGCAAGCCCGAAAATCGCGTTGTATAATCATGTTGTCTCAGTAATGTCGGGTCCACTATTTGCACCTGCTTGACGGGGGTATCGGTGCGCAATATCGAGACGTTTTGCAACTGGGGCAGCAAGACCTCCATAATCCCACCAGACTCGGAGGAGTCGAAGGACTCGGCTTGGTACGCCCTTGTCACCGTGTGGTCTTCCAGGCTCAGTATGCTCGCGGCAATCGTCGTCTTCTCGGCGCCTGTTACATACGCAGCGATACTGTGGTACTGGTGCATTCTGGTTTTTTCTAACTCCTTTATGTTTGAGCCATGCCGGTCAAAATTTGCTCTCCGCCAGTCGCGAATCAGGCCCACGTCCATGAGGTTTGTAATCGACGGATCGTATGAACGATGCGGGTCTTGCACATTATTAGACTCCGATAGGTAGTAGTCGCGGAACGTGGCAGGAAAAAAATCCTCGGCCGAGTCCGGGATTTTTTGCCGGTCGAAATTAATGTTATTGTATCTAGTGTCTGGCGGTATCAGTGTCTGGCAATTGTATCCATTGGTGACGTTGTAGAGTTTCACGCCTAGATGGTTAGTATTGGCGTCAAGGTGATGATTGAATAGTGGTATATACCTTTGTTTCGGTAATGCGGTAGACTTATGGGATTGCTCTCTTTCAGATTAGGCGTGTACAGCACGCTACCCGGCGTGCCTGCCGCCAAGTTCAGCTGTGATGGTGTTGTTGACGCCCACATCTTGGACTGGTCATTTGGGAAGAGGTGATCAAGGTTGAAATTTTTTTGGGAGTTTTCGCGTCTCCAGAAAAGTCCGAGAATCAATGCGATGTAGTGGCATTTCAATTCTTAAGTAACTGTCTAGTTGAATCATAAAATTTCTAAATAATATATACGAAATACTTTTTTTTCAGTAATTTACAAAGAGCCCTCAAAGCGCAGGTCCCAGCCAATCTTAGGACCAAGCTTGGGAAGGGTCTCAGCGACGGAGTGGACGTCCTTGTCACCACGGCCAGACAAGCAGATGATGACATGCTGGTCCTTGTTCAGAGTCTTGGCAAGCTCGACAGCGCTGTACACAGCGTGGGCAGATTCGAGGGCAGGCATGATACCTTCGAGCTGGGTGATGAGCTTGAAGCCCAACATGGCCTGAGCGTCGTCAGCGGTAACAAACTCGGCACGGCCAGTGTCCTTCCAGTGAGAAAGCTCGGGGCCGACGGCAGGGTAGTCAAGACCGGCAGAGACAGAGTGGGTCTCCTGGACTTGACCGTCAGAGTCCTGCAAAACGTAAGTCTTGACACCGTGCAAGACACCCTTTTGGCCTCTGGTCAGAGTAGCAGAGTGGCGCTCAGTGTCCATACCGTCACCACCAGCTTCAACACCGACAAGTCTCACGTCCTTGTCCTCGACAAAGCCAGTGAACATACCAACACAGTTGGAACCACCACCGACACAGGCAACGACGGCATCGGGGAGGGCATCGTTGTTGAGAGCTCTAAACTGCTCTCTAGCCTCCTTACCGATGACGCTCTGGAAGGTCTTGACAATAGTGGGGTAGGGGTGGGGGCCAATGGCAGAACCGATAATGTAGTGGGTGGTGGAAAGGTTTGTGACCCAGTATCTGAGAGCCTCGTTGACAGCGTCACGAAGAGTCTTGGAACCAGACTCTACGGCAACGACCTGGGCACCGAGCATCTTCATTCTAAAGACGTTGAGGGCCTGGCGACGCACGTCCTCAGCGCCCATGAAAACGGTGCACTCAAGACCGAACTTGGCGCAAACCGTGGCAGTGGCAACACCGTGTTGGCCTGCACCCGTCTCGGCGATAATCTTCTTCTTGCCCAAACGCATGGCAAGCAAGCACTGGCCCAGGGCGTTGTTGATCTTGTGCGAACCGGTGTGGTTGAGGTCTTCACGCTTCAACCAGATCTTGGCACCGCCGGCGTGCTTGGTGAGACCGGGGGCCTCGTGGAAGTTGGAGGGTCTGTTCATGTAAGGGTAGTATGAACGGTACTCCTTCCAGAACTCTTCGCTCTTGCAAGCGGTCTCGAAACCCTTAACGAGTTCCTTCAAGCAGTCGTGCATGGCTTCGGGGACGAACTGGCCACCAAACTCACCAAACTGGGCAGCAGCCTTGCTCTCAGTGTTGACCAATCCAGATGGGGTGCCAGTGGCAAGCACAGACTTGTATTCCTCAACAGTGAGGGGAGTAACCTTGCGGCCACCAACGACCTCGGAAATGTATGACTTGACGGCCTTGGTGCGGGCGCCAACATTGGGTTCAGACTCCTCAATGGAGGTGATGATCTTGGAACCGATGACGGCACCGTCAGCAAACTTTCCAACAGTGTCGACATGCTCTTTCGTGGAAATTCCGAATCCAACAGCAAGAGGGATATCCTTAGTGTACTGTCTCAAGTGAGCAAGGTACTCAGGGAGATCATCCTCGAGCGTGCCACGAGCTCCGGTGGTGCCCATGCGCGATGCAACGTAGATGAAACTGTCGGCAATTGTCGTCAGATGAGCGAGACGGTCGTCGGTGGTAGAAGGGGCGACTAGTGGAATGAAGGAGACGTTCTCAGCAGTGCAGCTGTTTCTGAAGCCGACCGCCTCCTCGGGAGGCAGATCGACGACGATGAAACCGTTGGCGCCGGCCTCGTAAGCGGCCTTGATGATTTTCTCTTCACCAAACTGCATGATGGGGTTGTAGTAGCCCATGAGCATGATGGGGACGGTGATGCCGGCAGCACGGGCCTTGGCAACCAGATCAATGCAGACAGAGGTGTTGACACCGTTGGCAAGCGCAACATTGTTTGCAATTTGGATCGTGGGACCGTCGGCAATGGGATCTGTGAAGGGCATACCCAGCTCGATGATGTCGGCACCGCCCTCCTGCAAGGCCTGCAAGATGGGAATCGTCTCATCGATCGAGGGATATCCAGCGGTCACAAAGGCGACCAGAGCGGGGCGTTCTATAAAAGGTCAAGACGTTAGTTCTAACTGATCCAGCATGAAATTTTCTCGCAACGGAGCAAGCAACGTACCCTCGTTTTTGCATCTAGCAAATGTGTGGTTGATTAAACTGGTCATTATGGGTTTGTGAAGTTGAAAAGAAAGAAAAAAAGATACTGATAGAGCAAAGAGGATTGAAAAATTAAAGGGCACAGGCCGTTTTTATATAAATTACAACTTGGAAATATCACTCTTGGGTGTGAAAAATGACTCTATGGTGGAGGGTTAGGGCATGTCTGTGGGAAGAGAGGTTTGGTGCTGGGGAATTTATGTATGTACATACTATGCGGGCGAAATAGGGTTCAGCCGTTTGCGCGCGAAGGTGGGACGGACGGGACGGGCTCTGTGGACGGGACAAGACCACGGCAGCAAGGCAAGAGTCATGGCGTCGAGTCACAGCGTCAGTCGAGTCACGGCGTGTGTTTGGTGTGCAGAGAGCGGAGAGTCAGCGCTCAAAAGTTGATAAAGTTCATGGAACTCTCCAAATCAATGGGCTTGTCGGACGAGAAGCCCATTTGGTTGTCCCCGTTATTTTGGTTACTGTCGTTGTTGTTGTTGTTGTTGTTACCGCCATTGCCATTTCCATTGCCATTGTTGCTGTTCATGTTCTCATTGTTTTTATTTTGGAACTTTTGTTGCTGCTGGAGCTGGATTTGCTGCTGCTGCTGTTGCTGCTGCTGCTGGAGCTGTCTCGCCTTCATCATTTGCTGAAGATGCTGCTGCTGCTGTGCTTGCTGTTGCTGTGGAGTGAGTTGCGAGAAGGACTGCTGGTTGTTGCGCATTTGGCGCATTTGCAGTTCTTGCAGCTCCTGCTGCTTTTGTAGCTGTTGCTGTTGGATCTGCTGCCGTTGAGTTTGATGCGATTGTTGTGACATGTTTTGTTGTTGCTGCTGCTGCTGAGCTTGTTGCTGTTGAGCTTGTTGCTGGGCTTGCATTCTCTTTTGGTGTTGCAGCTTTTGTTGCGAGGCTTGGTGCTCCTGTCGCTTCGACCGCTGTTGGGCAGCTCCATTATTGAGCTTGGAAACGCCTTGGTTTGGCGATAGCGACCCGCGCTGCTGAGGCGAGGCCTGTTGCATATTAGCAGTGAGCATGTTTGGCGTATTAGAATTGTTGCCATTGTTTCCATTGTTTGGGGTATTGTTATTTTGTTGCCGGAGCTGGGGCTGAAGCTTTTGCTGCTGGAGATGTAATTGCTGCTGGGACTGTGGTGGCTGGTGTTGTTGCTGGAATTGGTGGACGGGTGACCGCTGGAGTTGCGGCGAGGTGCCGCCACCATTTGCAGCGCCTGGAGACAAGCCGTTGTTAATGCCGGGGCTGTTGATATAAGGACTTCCTGCCGCAGCAGCCACTGCCAGTGGGTTGTTATTCAAATCTGGAGTCGGAGTAGCCAGCGTGTTTTGCGGCGATGTGGAAGTGCCTGGCGTGGCCTGCTGGGGACTAGGCTGGGTGCCAAAACTGGAGATGCTGGTCTTTTGAGACTTGCGGACCACTTCAAAGACCTCATTGCACTGTTTATAACTTCCCACAAAATCGTCCACCTCTGCATTCAAATCTTTTGCCTTTTGTGCTGTACGCTGGAAGATGTTGACGGCTGAATCGTTAGCAACTAGAAGAGTAAGAAAAAAAAGGACCCCACTTACTAGACTGGGTTTCGTCGAGATATGCCAGTTCCTGAAGAAAATTCGGCGTGTCGAATCGTAGTTTGTATATCTGACAATAAGTTAGTATCCAGTAGCCGATAATGAGGAGCAAAACATACCTTATTTTTGAGTGCCTTGAGCGCTGCCAGTGAGTTTTCTATGCTTTCTGGCGAGTCCAAATTAAGTGGTTCAACCTTGATGCTGGGCGAGGGCAACGGCGGCATATTGGGCGAGCCGGCTTTACCCCCAGCAGCACCGGTAGCAGGGAAGCCGGCTGGAGGGGTCGAGACCATCATGGACGCCGGGCTGGCCAAGGTGTTGGGCGAGTTCATGGTCATTGGGTTAATTTCTCGTTTGGTCAAGGCCGGCGACGCCTTGGAGCTGTTTCGCCGCGCAGCAGCGGGCTTGGTCTGGCCCTTGGGTGGCATTGTTTGTTTGGTTGCGCGGAGCCAAAAAGCTGGATCGGGGGAGGTTGTTGTGAAACGGAAACGAACAAGAAAAGATCTGAGCAAGCCTTTTCTAAATTGCGAGATCAAAGCGACGTAGCAAAAAAGAAAAGAGAAGAAGAGAGAAAATTGTCGCAGCAGAAGGGCGAGTTCGTGATGGTTTTATGGAAATCTCGTGCGCTTGGTTAAATGGCTTGATTGCCCAATTCAGTGGCAGGGTTAGGTGTGGGAGGCAGCGGGCATGAACCTGGGCCCGGTGCACTAGAAAAAAGTTAAAATCGACCGCCTGGAAAAAGAATAAAAGCCTGCCAAAGTCTTGAATATAATATGTAAAAGGCTGCTAGTCGCAGCTTGTCAAGAAAGTTTGGTTTTCAAGGTCCAGTGCGGTCACATTTGAGACGCAAACGTTTGTCCGCTTCGTTGAAGACCTAAACCAACCTTAATTACTTGCAACATGAACTTTTTTATTTACAAAAATATAGCTAGTTACACAGTCAACATATTCAACTTTGGAAGAGCTCAACCATACGAGCACGGGGTTCCTTATAATTACTCTTGCGGCCGCCCGTGAATGCCTTTAGCGTGCAGTGCCAGACCGCCGGCTCGTCGTGAAACACAAACCGCACCGAGTTGCCCGGAGTTTGTGCCTGTGCTTGTGACCCAGCACCAGCACCAGAACCTGACCCAGGAGTTGGGCTAGTGGTGCTTGACAGGCTGGAAGACCTTGACCTCACCGAGACTAAGTCCCCCGTGGGAAAGGCGTCAAGTCCCTCTCGGACCGAGTACTTCCAGGGAAGAGTGGTGGACATGAGTCGGCGGTCAATGACTTTGACCAACTTTTTCTTTTCTTCGCTGGCGACTAGTACAACGTCGTCGCAGACGATAATGCGGTACAGTGCAAGCGAGAATTTCGACTTGTAAATGATTCTCGAGACGACTTTGGGAATGGATGGTTCTTGTGACGACTTGAGTAAAGTGTCTGCTGCGCGAGAAGAATCAGGAGTAGGCTGTTCAAACTTGACCTCAGTGTTTAGCAAAACCACCGCGTCCCCGTAGTACCGTCTTGCCGGCAGTATTGCGTCTCTCGGCGCCAGCGACGACGCAAAATTGTAAACCTTGTCAAACTCGGCCAACCGTCGTTGCTGGGCCACTTTGGGCTTTTCAAGCTCAATATGCGCACAAATCTCGTCAAACTTGCTGTAGGCCGTTTCGAGTTTTGGGGTAATGGTTGAAAATTTGCGGAGCACTAAGCGGTACCGCTCAAGCTGGTCAATTGGCAATTGTAAATAGTCCGTAATGCCATTGAGTTTGTGGGCCTTGTTGGCAAGGCACGACTGGATCCAGTCAGCGACTTGGGGGTCAGCGGGTTTGTAGGCCGTAAAGCTCGGCATGGCACCGTTGGCAGGCTGGTTGGTCTCAAGTGCGGTAATGCGTTTGAAAAACACAACAAGGCGCATTGACTCCTCCAAGATGATTTCATAGTCAATGTAAGCTTTAAACTCATGGACGTGTAGCAAAATAACCTCGGCCAGTCGGTCCATGTTGGGGTCTGTTCGTGACACGTAACTGTCTAGACAACGTTGAAGTGCGCTCATCATGATGTTGGAATGGAGTTGGTATAGCGACGGGATGCTGGCAAAAATGCGACTGACTGCAGCTGGTCGTTTTTTAGAGTTGACGTAAATGGATAAAAATTCACCTAGTCGTGCAACGTAGTTTTTCTCATCTTCAATGATGCGAGTTAAAAGCCGAATGACTTGGGTGCGGTCTGGTGGAGAGACCTTGGGCATTTCCATGTCCATGTCATCGTCGTCGAGGTACTGCTCCAACACTTCTAGCGAATTGAGTCTTGAATGCGTGTGTATATTGTTTTTTAGTGTTGTAGCAGGTGTTTGTGCTCCTTTGCCGTTTGAAAACGAGGCTCTTGGTGATACCGGGCTTCGCAATGCCGTTGGAGATGCAGATGTAGAAATTGATAGCGACCGCTGCATTGCCGCCGCTGCTCGTAGAGCAGGGTCTGGTTTTATAATTTCCTGGGTAGACATTTCCCAGGTGTCTCTTAGATGGTTCAAAAGCACTCGAGTCTTGTCAATCTCACTCTCTTCGATACGCTTTTGTGCCCAGGTATCTGGTGTGTCTGGGCTGGCAATGCTGGACACCGACAGCGACCGGCTTTTGCTTCCCTTTTCCAAAAGACTTGGAGCTACAGGGTTGAGCGATGTAAGCATTTCGTCGTCGCTGCTTTCGTCATTTTGATTTTGCGCTATACTTGTAGTTGCGGCACTTTCTTCCTGTATAATTGACTCCTTTCTGCGTCTGAAAAAGAAGCCCGATTTTTTCTTTTCTGGTAAAGACGTGCTGGTTGTTGCCGCGGGTTTTAACGATGCCATTGAATCGCGTCGGCTTGCCGAACTTTTTTTCCGCTCGCTGGACCGTCTTAGACCCTTGCGAGGCGATACTAGCCCCGCGGCTTTGGCATAGTCGGCAGCAAAACTGGGGCACCTTGCACAAAAGTTCATGAAACAAGGGTTGCCCTCCAAATCAACCACCGTGATTTGATCGTACGGAAGCAGCCTGGCCAAATGGCTTGGCCATGTCAACAATTCATTGTCAGATACCCTTAGGACTCTCAGCTGTAACAAGCTTGTAGAAACCCACTCGTCGATATGAGTAAGGCCCAAATTGCAAGCAATGAGAAACTGCAGGTTTGTACACTTTTGAACCCATGTCGGCAACTGGCCAGTGTTGCTAATCTCCTGAGCGTGTGTAGGGCTGGCCGACAAGTCTATAAACGTAACAAACAAAAAGTCGTCCAAGATCGAGGTCTTTAGCACCGGTTTTGTTTCTGACTGATTTTTGAAAGCGCCTTCTGGGCGGGCTGGGGGTGCAAATTCAGGAGGGTCGCTTTGTTTTGACAAGGGAGCGGCTGCATTGTTTGGCGGAAGGGGGGTCGGGGTCTCCCTGTCTCGAGCAATTGCATGATCCGGGGGGCCGGGCGTTGAAACTGGCGGCACAGCTGCTTCTGTAGTGCTCATGACGACGGGAAGTATAAAATTGGGGCGCTAGATTATAGAAGAATGAAGTCGACTTGGTGCATTCGCTTTCAAAGCTGCCTTGGTACAAAATCCCTCAATTGGTGCAAGAAGTGAGCAAGACAAAGCAAGCCGTAGTCACAGACAAGAGTGATGAAGGAAGAAGAGAGAGGGTCCTGTAGAACTACAGCATATCCAGCGTGTACATAAATCTGGCTGTTTGTTGGATATATTTTCTTGGCCCAAATGCGATATTGGTCCTTGGGAAGAAAAGAAAGAGATAAGGCGGGATGGAGTTGATTAGATTGGGTGAACCCTGAAAAAAATAAAAAAATAAAAAAAAAATAAAAAACATTATTAACAGTCTCCACAATCAATTCGAGCAAATATTCTAACCATCGCCATTGAAACTAATTCGAACTACGGTCAAAGCCAAGTTTAGCCGTCGGCTAGGTTTTTTCTTCCTATAGTCTCTATTGTGACAATGTGACCTGCTGTGAGTTTGTATGGTCACTGTTTTACTCGTCTGATCTGATATCTAGTGCTTCAGGGGCTCTAACAGCAAAAGGTAGCGTTTAAACCGCTTGCCAAATGCACTCGGGCTCCGCTCCTGTATTTCTTTTAACGGTTCAAATTGGTGCACATTCCATACATGCACAAGTAGACAAAAGGTGACAGTACAGTCCAGTTAACTACCATAATGATTCAGCAAAAGAAAGAAAAATAATAATAATCCCGTATTCAACACAATTCATAGCCCAGGCCGTTTAGTATATAACCAGAGCTCCAACTCCAGCTTATTTGACCGGTTCAGGCGCCACAGCCGTCAGCTGGATCGCCTCGCTCCCGTTCCCGTTCCCGTTCCCGTTCCCGTTGCCCGCCGGGCTGCTGCCACGCGCCGGGCTAGTGATTCCAAGGCCCACAATGCCGCCGGCGCCGCCCGTTTGTGCCTCAAGGTCGGGCTCAGTACCCGCGCGCCTTGAAGCGTTGGCGTCGTAGTCGTAGTCGTCATTGTCATTGTCGGCGTTGGCGTCGTTTTGGTGCAGGGCTTGGTAGCGGGCGCTACGTCTGCGTGCGAGCAGGCCTTTTCAACCTCGTGTGTTAACAAAACAAGTGTGATGGTAGAACTGGTGAGATAACTGAGATCAATAATGTACTCACGTTTGTGGTAGAGGGCAGAGAGGCCGGTTGCGAGTCCACTGCCAGCAACGTTGCACTAAAAGTCATTCCAGTCAGCATTTCGATTCTCCGTCGTTTGTCGTCTCCACAAAAACTCACCAGAATATCATTCGCGT
The DNA here is from genome assembly GCA_030566025.1 of Geotrichum cucujoidarum. Lineage (NCBI taxonomy): Eukaryota > Fungi > Ascomycota > Dipodascomycetes > Dipodascales > Dipodascaceae > Geotrichum > Geotrichum cucujoidarum. The sequence goes on along the minus strand of JAJMHN010000049.1, from coordinate 16,655 downwards.
CAAACGTCCTATACTACCCCCATTGTCAGTTCTTTCAAACCCCCTTTTTCTTTTCACCAAGTTGTTTACTTACTGGCAACAGCCCTTGCAAAAACTCGCTTCCAATGCCCATGCCCACCACAACCACGACCGCCGTCGCGTTCAAACACTTTTTCCTGCTCGCATCCAGCGACCAATAAAACGCAAGCGCCAGCAAAAAGAAAGTAAAGAAATGGAGAACCTTGTCGTGCTTGAAGTGGAGGTCGGCGAAACCGAGGTAGGCGCTGAGCAGGCAAAACCCGAGAAAGGCTAAACAGTGGGGTTAGAAGCTAGAACAAATGAGGAGAGTAGCAAGAGGTGTAGAACGTACTTGCGGCAAATGCAATGCGGACCTTCATTTTTATTCGAAAACGAAGCAGACAAGAATCAATTTCTATTGACAAGTTGGAGATTGATATGGCAATGTTTGTTTGATTTGAAGTCGATTTCTAAGTTGTGTGTATGGTATCACTTTTGAAGAGCAGCCACACGTTCAATTGACCTGTATGAACAACTCAACAAGAGAAAACGCAATGCTATAGCCAACAATCAGTAAGTTAAGAGTAGGTTGTTCCCACTAGCTTTTGTTGACGGGGTTGGTAAAAGAGACGACAGAAGATTGGGCATTTGAATCAAACTCCGTACAAGGTTTTGGGGCCAGTTGGGAGCGTGTGGCTCATACAGGGTTAGGGCCCGAGCCATTAACCGAGACTTTGCTGGTTTGCTAGTCCAGCTTTTAATCAGTATCAGTATTGAAAATATATAACTTGTTTAGTGTAGGCATTAGTACTAGTTTCAGTCACGAAACTGCATTATTCTATTGGTATTGTTTTAACGCGAAGAATGGGTTGTCTCTGTTCAATAAACCAGTTTGGAAACCTTTTCAACTTTTTGCCCTGCGCTGGAAAATAGATGATAATTTCAGCTGAAACAAACGGTTGTATGTGTTTTATGTCATTATTAGTAATGATTAGTAAAAATTATATGTAATCTATATTTGAAAATAAAAATAATCATAGACATGTTAATTTGGTCTCATATAATTCTAACTGTTTGCTAGATTGAAGCGCTGGTAAATTTACCTAATACAATATGGCATCATTACATAAGCATTTTGTGCACCCCACATAAATAGCATCCCAATCCAAGCGGCATTGATTGATTGAATGATTAGCAGCGCCGTCTGTCTAATTGAGTTGGCAACACTGGCACCTCCGCAACCTTCGCTACGAACCTCTTTGATTGACTGTGGGTCATGTGCGAATATCCTTTTGTTGTCTGGTAAATAGTAAATACTAAATACCCCACACTTTGGATCCAGTTGTTTGGTGGTGGTGGTGTTGGTGTTTGGGTTGTTTGCGACATGGGCCATGTCACTGTGACAATGAAAGGAGAAGAGACCTGGCCACTGCAACAATTACAGGGCCATTGTTGTTGTTGCATCAGATCAATGATGATTTCACTCAAACAATGGAACTGGGCCCGCCCTTGGTTTTTTCTTTGGTTTTTTCTTTGGTTTCCCTGGTTCCCCATCGGGAATCGGATCAGAGCGCCTAAACAGGCAACACCTTGTTATCTGGCGCGCGCGCTTGAGCCACCCCCCCAAAAGGCACGCAAAAAGGCTGGAAATCCAAATTGCGCCCTTCGATTGCAACGTTCTGCACGGAACAAGCAGATTTCAATGCAACATTCAAATCTCTCTTGTTATCATTATCTCCCACGCCCACAACCACAACCACAACTATAAAACCCTCCCTACTCCCCCCTCCCCCTCCTCTTTTTTATTACTTCCTCAACTGCTTCTCTAATGTACCTCTAATCAATACCTCCTGCTACTTGCTACTACTGCTACCGCTAATATAATCCTTTTTAAAAAAAACACCACGTTCGTTTGACCCTACCATGAAATCCTCCGTACTCTTCTTTCTCGGCCACTCCAAAAGCCCCATCAACAACCCCCAAGACGCATCCTCTTGCTACTCCACAGATGTCGAGTCTGACACTGAGTTTGACTGCTACGCGTCCATGGACGCCGACGACTACTCTAAACCAATCGACATTACCTCTCGCAACAGCAACAATACTCAAAACAACAACAAGTTCTTCTTCCAGGCTGACCCTCTCATCACCCCACCTGCTGAAGATGACTTGGCTGCTACCGCTGCTGCTCCAAGAAAGAACGTTTCTTCCCAGTCCATCAAGTCCATTGCAAAACTCTCGCAAGCCGTCTACTCTTTGCCTCCCTCTCCTCCCATCTCGCCCGAGTTTGCCAAGTCTGCCATGATGGGCAATGCCGCTGCTGGTACCACCACAGCCGCATCGTCTTCTTCGCTGCCCATTTCTCCCTACTCGCTTTTGCGCAGCACCTACTTTGACGTGCCCATGTCGCCCAAGCCTGCTCCAAACAATGACTTGATTCCGTGCAATTTGGGCCCCATTTCGCCCTTTCAGCTCTGCAGCGACTACTGCACCGACGACCAGGATGTAGACGACTTGTGTCTCAGTGACGACGACGACGACGACGACAATCAAGCCTTTACCTTGGAAGACGTCCACACTCAAGACGAGCAACCCAGCGTCTCTCCCGAGTTCCTTGTTGGCCATGAGCATGAAATCATTAGCCACTTGAACCTCGAAGAGGACCCCACGGTTGTTGACAAGTTTCGTCCCAAACCCCTCTTGGCCGACCCCTCCAAACCCTTCATCCCCAGCATTCCAGTCTATGAGACTGTCCACGAGCTCCTCGTTGCATGTTACCCCACCATCAAGGAAGGTAGCCAAGCCTACTTTTACCACCTGGGCCGCCTTGTGCGCAACCGCGACAAGCTGCAGGCCCTCAGCGACTCCATTGACTGCTACGACCAGCAAGTCCGCAAGAAGCGGTGTTCGGAAATCTCGCTCAGCGCCAGCTTTGAGTCTGAGGAAAAACGGTTCCGTGCTCGAAGATGATGTAGCCGGGACGTTTTTCTCTCACCTTTCCTTGCCTTTATTATTTATTCTATTTATTTGTTTTTGCATTGCCTGTAATTGAGCCCACGGCTCTCTAATGTTTATACCTCAACTAATTCATCAATCGCACTTTTCAACATCAACCATGGTCCAAACCTAGACTTGCGTCACAAAACATGCAAGTACCTACAATAACTTGTCTAACCAAAAAGTTTTCATTATAACACAAGAATTTCAACTATTTACATTGAGTGCTCTTTAGCACTCTTCAAAGTACTCTCCAAAAACCTAGGCTTTTTTTTTTTACTCCGAGATCTTGGCCAGGATCTCCGAGTCCCTAAACAAGTAATACTCCTCCTCCCCAATCTTAACCTGCGTGCCCCCAAACTGCGGGATCAACACAGTCTCGCCCTCCACACAAGACGGCACAATCTTGATTCCATTGGGGTCAGTGAACCCGGGCCCCACGGCAAGCACACGGGCTTGGTTGAGCTTTTCAACGTTCTTCTCGGGAATGAAGATGCCGCTGGAGGTCTGGGTGGCGGCTTTGAGGCGCTGGACGAGGACGCGGTCAAACAGGGGAAGCACGGACTTGGCGGACTTGAGCAAGGACTAGGAAACCGGGGGGTGTCAGTCATGATTTGAAAAGTCGGAGTGGTGATAGCCAGGGAGTTCAGCGACGCTGCATCACACAAACAGTCCAAAGGTCTTTTAAATAGAAGTTAATAAAGACTTACCATGATTGCAAAAATGTGATTTGAAATGTAAGGTTGGGTGATTTGTTCGATGAAGAATAAAGAAGAGAGGTAAGAAAGGGCAAAGGAAGTCGGTAGAAGAAAAAAGTTAAACCTCTTCAGAAATAGTGGGTTAGGGTCTATACCCGGCCATTTTTTCCCCGGACCCGAAAGCATTTGGATTACAAACGGGGTTTTCAGTATTAAAACGCTTAAGCAGTTTATATCATAGATTAAATTATGGCAGAATGAGAGGAGTCGTTATAGGAAAGCAGCTGTTTTTTTTTTTTTTTTTTTTTTTTTTTTTTTTTTTTTTTTTTTTTTTTTTTTTTTTTTTTTTTTTTTTTTTTTTTTTTTTTTTTTTACTGGTAAATGTAGTCGGGGTAGTGAGAAAGAAAGAGGATCGTGTCAATTGGCAGGCTTGAGGGCGTACATGCGCACGGGGAAGAGTTCCTTGGGCAGGCCGCGCTGCAAGCTGTTCATGATGAGTCTCAGGCCGGCGGCCTCAAAGATCAGTCTCAGCGAGTCGTCCGTCCTACAAAAACGTTAGCTAAAACGGCATCAAGGACGTCAGGTTTTGTACTTACCGAGTGACCGAACTGTCGGTCTCGTCGAAGTCGTCCATGACTGGCGAGTTATTCTCCTTCACAATAATAGTCCCGCCCGGTTGCAATCCTTCCTTGCACCGTCTCAAAAACGCCACGAGCACCTCATCGCTCAGTTGTCCCAAACACCACTGGCACCAAATGACCCAGTACTTGCCCTTGGCGGGGGTGAAATCCTGCATGCCGACGGGGAAGATGTCGCCGACGAGACCTTGGGCCTTGAGCGGGGCGAGCTCGCGGTGCGCAGCGGCGACGAAGGAAGGCACTGGTTCTTCAAGGTCGACCTTGTCACAAATCTTGGACAGGAAGTCGCGCGTCACCCGTCCAATCCTACAAACATTATTAACACCAACGAAAAGAAAAAAAAAAAAAAAAAAAAAAAAAAAAAAAAAAAAGAATGCAATTTTTATTACTATCGTAAAAGATTATGAAGGGGATTTGTTTGGTGTGCTTTTTGTTTACTTACCCAGCACCGACGTCGAGACCGTACTTGGTGGTTTGGCCGGGCGCGAGGGCCATGCTGGGGCCGAGCCGCCGCACGAAGCCCATGGACCCGGCCACGTCGGCCTTGGGGACGGGCGTGCCCTCGCCAAACCCGCCGAGCACGCCGTCCACCGTGGGTGGGACCGAGGACCAGTACGACACGGCGTCGTCGTAGTTGATGTTGGAGTCGGGAGCTGTCGCCATCGTTGTGGTTGTTGCGTTTGCGTTTGGGAAAAGGTTTGTTCAAAAAAAAATGGCGGTTGAAAATTTCTCAGCCAAGGGCTTATCGGTTTGGCGTTGGCTTTTTGGTGGGTGGGTGGGTTGGCTACGGTGCTTCGCGTATACGTGTAAAAATTGTTCAATTTTTCGCTTCACCTCCACCATTGCTCTCCCTTTTCCCTTTCCTTTCCATCCGCAAACCTTTTTTTTTTTTTCTTTCCTTCCTCAACAAGAGAAGAACCACCACACACAAATCAGCATCATGAGTGGTCAATTACGCTTGCTTGATCTCGTCAAGCCATTCCTGTCCATCCTCCCCGAGGTCGAGGTGCCCATCAAGAAGGTGCCGTTCGAGGAAAAGATTTCCTGGACCGTGGCCACGGCCGTTGCATTTTCCGTCATGAGCGAGATCCCGCTCTACGGCATCGCCTCCTCAGAACTCCCCGACCCCATCTACTGGCTCAGACCCGTGGTCGGTAGCTCCCGCGGCTCCTTGCTCGAGCTCGGAACCATCCCGCTCCTGACCTCTGGCTTCTTGTTCCAGTTGCTTGCGGGCGCCCAGGTCCTCGACGTCAACTTTGACTACAAGAGCGATAGAGAGCTGTTCCAGTCTGCTCAAAAGCTCTTTGCCATCGTCTTGACTGTCGCCCAGTCCGTGGCCCTCGTATTTTCTGGCTTGTACGGCGCCCCCTCCGAGTTGGGCGTCAGCGTTGTTGTTGCTTTGCTCTTGCAGCTCGTCGGTTCCGGTATCTTTGTCATCCTCGTTAATGAGATCCTCGACAAGGGATACTCCTTTGGCCCCGGATCCACTTTCTTTGCTACCCTGGCCACTTGCCAGCAGTTCTTTTGGAATGGTTTCTCCCTGTCGTCGCAAGACTTTGGACGCGGCAAGGAGTACACTGGATCTGTGATTGCTCTTTTCCACTACCTCTGGAACCGCAGAAGCTGGAAGAAGGCCCTTGTCGAGGCCTTTTTCAGAAGCAACCTCCCCAACCTCACCCAATTGTACATCACTGTCGTTTCTTTTGGTCTTGTTGCCTACTTGCTTTCGTTTAGAATCGAAATCCCCGTCAAGTCGACCAAGATGCGTGGAACCGTTACCAACTTCCCCATTAGACTTCTGTACACTGGCGCCATGCCCATCCTCGTGTTGACTGCCTTCATTGCCAACATTTCCATCTTCTCCAACGCCTTGTACAAGCAGTTCCCCACCAACCTGCTTGTCCGCATCTTTGGCACCTGGGACTCCTCTGCCGAGTCTGCCCAGGCCTATGCCGTCTCTGGTCTTGCCTACTACCTCCAGCCTCCCTTTGGCATTGTCGATGCCCTTTGGGACCCTCTCAGAACCGGTTTCTTTGTCACCTTTGTGGTCGTCACCTCGGCCATTTTCGCCAAGACCTGGTCTGAAATCTCGGGCAGCTCGCCCAAGGACGTCGCCAAGCTCTTCAAGAGCCAGGGCATTGTCATTGTCGGCCACCGTGACGTCTCTGTCGCCAAGGAGCTCAGCCGCATCATTCCTCTTGCCGCCTCTGTCGGTGGTGCCTTGGCTGGTCTCATTGCCGCTGTCAGCAACATTCTCGGTTCTGTTGGCGGCGGTGTCGCTGTCATTGTCGCCGTGACCACCATCCAGAGCTACTACGAGATCCTTGCCCAAGAAGGTGGCGCCAACGCCATGGGCCAAGTGTTGAGAGCTTAAGCGAGCTAGTGTCTTTGCATGATAGAAGAGAAGACAAGAAAGAAAGAAAAGAATTGGAAAGAAAAAACCCTCGATAGTGGGACAGTTTTGTTAATGATATAAACGTGTAATATAGATACCAGCAAAGGGATTGCCCATGAAAAAAAGCACAAGCAAAACTCTAATCTTAAATAAAAAGAAGGCAATTCCGAAGTTGAATCAAAAAAATGGCTTTTAAAGTTGCCGAAACGTCTTTGGAGACGAATTTAATGATCGATAGACGAAGCATTGATTGACAAGATCCAGTGGGTAAGGGTCGACGGCGAGGCTAAAAGCTGATCCCAAATATTTTTTTTTTTTTCAGCTCGTTCACACAACAAGATGAAGTTTGCAGTAAGTACAGCCTACTAATGATATGTTGTTATAGTCTTGAGGTCTAATTGCATAATTGTTCAATAGGAGCTGTCGCATTACGGACCGGTCACGGCGTTGAGGTTTTTCGCCCAGTACCTGGTGGTTGGGCAAGGTCCAGCGCTCAAGGTGTACGACTACAAGAGCGGCGCTTTGATCTCGACTGTACGGATATTCCAACGCGAAAACGTTCATGGGATCATTGAAGGTATGTCTGGCGCCGGAGTTTGCTTAAAGTTTTTTATTTTATTTTTATGAGCAGCAACTTCTAACATTGGCTCTTGTGGTTAGAGAATGGAGTGCTTGCGGCGTGGGGAGGCCGATCGGTCTGCGTCTTGTCGGGCACTGAGTTGCTCGAGGGCAAGAGCGGGCGCGAAATACGACTTGACAACTGGGTGACGACGGCTGCGTTTGCCGTCAACGACCCTTCGACACTGTACTGCCTCATGGCTCATAACGTCGTGCTGAAACTCGTCGAGGGCGCGGTTACAGACAAGTTCACGTGCGACGAACGGAGTATCCTTTACAGCGGGTCCCTCAAGCCTCTAAGCAACGGCAGCAACGATGTGCTGGTTGCGTCAGGTACTGTGCTAGGTGGAGTCGTGGTCTGGGACCTTGTCACGGGTCAAATCAAGCACAACTTTACGACTCACGAGGGAAGCATCTTCGGACTGGCGTTTTCCCAAAACGGGGACAGATTGATCAGTTGCTCGGATGACAGGTCTATACGACTATGGGACTTGCAAACCGGCGAGCAGGTGTCAGTGGGCTGGGGCCACCTTGCCCGCATCTGGAGCTTGGAGTTCTTCGATCAGAAGACGATTGTCAGTGTCAGCGAGGACTGCACGGCACGGGTCTGGAATATCACTGGAGACAAGCTTGAAACGAGCCAGGTGCTGGAGGGCCATTTGGGTCGGAACGTCTGGAGCGGCGCAATTCACCACGACGCCAGCATACTTGCAACAGGCGGTGGAGACGGGCGTATCCGGCTATGGGACCTTGAGCGCAAGACGAGGGTAGACACGCATAGGGAGCAATTTTCACTTGAGGACACCCAAAGGGACATTGTGACACTGCTCGCCAAGGGCGAAATCTTCAAAAACTACACCCAACTGAATGGAAACATGGTTGTCGCAACAAGCCGCGGCCGCATTATCGTGCTTGACACAAAGCTACACTTTCGGGAAGTCAGCTTGTCTGAGAATGGTGATGTCGATACTTACCTCATTGTGAAGGGCTGGGAGACGGCCAATGTTGCTGCGATTGCGAGCCGTGACGGGTTAGTTTACTTGCTGCACATGACAACTGACCAAGTCGAAGTGGTGCAAAACAACCTGCAGTCAAAGCTGACAGACATAATCCTGTGGAGCTTGAATGACAAGTACTATGTGCTTGCTCAAAGTCAGAACCCAAAGGACAAGTTTATAATTACGCGGCTTGGCTTTGTGGATGGTGTTTTGAAACAAGAGAAGACATATGAGTTGGAACCTCCTGCAACGTTCTTGGCCACTTCTGCTGTCATGCACAACGAAGAGACGCTGCTTTTTGGATCTCGCCATGGAAGCATTGCTGCATACGATCTTTCCTCTGAGGTCCCTGCTCAAGTGTGGCGACATGTTGCTGGCTCTTCAGACAGCATAACGTCACTAACGTTTATCCAGAACTCGTTACATTTCACAACCCGAGGCGGCCAGTTTGGCGTTGCCGAGTTCCAAAACTCCACTGCAGCCATGGACCTGTCCATCATCAGCTCAAACAAACTGCAGCGCGGAAGTATTGAAGGCTCGATAATTTCAGACAACCAAAAGCTACTTTATGGGTTTAAGCATGACTTGTTTTTCATTTGGAATGAAACCAAACAGTACGAGGTCATGTCAGAAAAGTGCGGTGGCCCCCACCGTGCTTGGAATATTACACTGAGCGAAACGGACCCAAGCCATTACCGGTTTATTTATACCAAGGCATCCAAGGTGGTATTAACGTCAAGTGACGCTCTCGAGGCCAAGTATGTGAATACCCTGGTCCAGGACGGTACGCATGGCAGAGAAATCAGGGATATTGCATTCAGTCCCAAGCTTTACAACTTTGGCCGTATCGTGGCCACGGCCAGCGAAGATACCTGCATCAACCTTGCCACAATTGACACAAACTCTCAACTCAAAAACCACTGCACTTTGCGAAACCACGTTTCCGGCTTGCAAAAGCTCAAATGGTCCCAGGACGGCGTTCATCTCTTTTCGAGTGCTGCCCGTGAAGAGTTTGTAGTATGGAAAGTGTCGCTGACCAAGGAGCAGAGTGTGTACGCTACCCCAGTGGCTACTTTACCAACAAGCAGCGATAACCCCGACCTTCGCGTGATGGACTTTCTCGTACAGGCGCTCAGCGACACACTTTCGCTGGTCGTGACTGTGTACAGTGATTCCGCAATTAGATTGTGGGTTTTGGATACGACGACTTACAAGTTCACTAGCATTGCGTCGGGAATGTACAGAACTTGCTGCATTTTGCATGTCAATTTGATTGCTACCAACTTCAAAGCTCATCTCTTGATCAGTTCAACTGACGGTCATGTCGTCGCCTGGGACATTTCCAACATTCTCACAGACGCTGGAATTACTGTTTCTGAGACACAGCTTACTTGCACAGACGTGAAACAAAAGTCTGCTGTACTTGATGCACCAAGCTTGAGTCTTGCTGTCCATCAATCGAGCGTGAAAGACTACACTCTTGTTCCTTGCAAGGATACGTTTTATCACATTTCAGGCGGTGATGACAACTCAATAACGCTTGCCGAGCTGGACTTCAACGCTGCCAAGTTCACCAAAATCGCTCACATTCCATCAGCACACTCGGCAGCCATCACCGGCGTGGCCTCGGTCCCCGGAAATGGACGCGCTTTTGTGACTGTTGGAGTCGACCAGAACGTGAGATTGTGGCAAATCTCTTCAGAGTGGGATCAAATACAACTAGTGGATCAAAAGTACACCACGGTGGCCGACACTGGAACGCTAGACGTTGCCTTGTTCAACGAAAACAAGGTCGGAGTTATGATTGGAGGCTCGGGGCTTTCGTTCTGGACTCTGGTTTGATTTGTATATATTCAATAGACATTTTTATTTAGATTTAATGAAAGCGTACCTTTCACTCATGAAATTACCGAAAATATGGTCAAACTTGTGCTCCAATGCTCTTTTCAAATGAAAATGATCGGTTCAGCCGTGCTTGGGAACAGATTCAGGCCAAGGCAAGGGTTGCAGTTGGGAGTTTTAAAAAAAATTTTATGAGATAATTTTTCATAGTGGGAAGAAGTTTATTTTTTTTTTTCGCTTCACCAACTCATTTTCTAGCATCCAAACCACTTACCAAAACATTTTTATAAAAATGGTGTCTGATTTGGCGTCGCAGTTGGCGGCCATTAGTGCCAATAACACTACTGTCATTGACAGAAAGAAGAGAAAGAAGCTTCACTCGACGTCCTTGATCTTTGAGGCGAACGAGGCCGCAGGTCAGGACTATGAAACCATTTTTTCAATTGCAATCGAGGGTCTCATTGATCTCGAGCAGCTCGACCCGAAATTTGCCGCATTTAGAAACAACATCTTTAGTGAAAGCAGTATCTCAGTCGACCGTCTTGTGCAGGTAAGTGGCAGAGCAAGGACACTTTTTTGGGTAGTAAGTGCTAATCATCATTCTTCTAGACTGCTGAACAGAACCAACTTCTCGACAATGCAATCGAGTCGTTTTTCCTCTTGGTTGCTCCGCGACTCAACCTGACGCCTGCTGTCAAGGCACTCGAATGGCTTGTTCGTAGATTCCATGCGCATATCCACAACGCCGAAAACTTCATTCTCATGGCGTTGCCATATTACGCCCAGCCCATCTTTGTGCGAATCCTCGACACGGTCCAGCTGCCCCTGCCCCCAATTTTCCAGTTCCTCAACAGTGCCAAGAAGACCGTGTCGAACCCTTCAAGGAACTTGTTTGTGCGAGCCTTGTCTGCTGACTTTGAGCTGCACAGACTTGTTTCTTCATACATTGTGAAGGCCATCAAGAGCGGGCACGAGTACCAGCTCTTGCTCACGTTTTGGACCTCCATGTCGATTTGGGAGATTTTACTTTTGAAAGAGCAAGGAAAGAATCAAGAAGACATTGTTGACCGTGTCTTGTCGGATCTTTCAGAAGTCATCACCCTCAAAAAGCATAGTGAGGCCCAGATTGCCGCTTACATGATTTTCAGTGTTCTTGGAAGCCAGTTCCACCTCAACACGGACGTCAGCAACGCTGCCATCCAGTCCATCATTCTTAACACAACCTCTGCCAGTCATAAATGTGCATTGTCGGCTATTACTGAGCTCGTCAAGGGCATTGACGACGAGCCCACTGCATTCGAAGAGACGACCTGGAAGGCTCTCACCAAGACCGACAACGTCCCCGAGCTCCTCAACATTTCTGAAAGCTACAACATTCATAGATTTGCTACCCAATGGGCCTTGTCTATTGTTCAATACACCCCTACGGAACTTTCTGATTTGGTCAAGCTTTTGAGCAAAGTCCAGCTTACCGACTCCGAGCTCGAGCTTGTTCTTGTCCAGTGCATTGGTCTTGCCACTGACAGCAAGATTCAGCAGTCTGTCCGTACCGACTTGACTAGCATTTTCGACCACATTCTCAAAAACGAGGAGAAGGAACTTATTTTCAAGTCTGCTTTGGAGGAGAGCGAAGTGTCGTTTGAGGCCCTTGAACTCAGTCTCCAGTCTTCTCTCAACTCTCGCATTTTGGGCAAGTCTGAGGACGTTGAAATGACTGATAGCATTGTTGCGGTGTCCAACGAGTCTAACCTTGAATCAGAGCTCGCCCAGTTGAAGAAGACCTCCATTTCTTCATTCTTTGAGCTCGAGAACAACGAGCTGTTCAATGAGCGCGCTAACCTTTACACACAATTGGTGCCTTTCAAGTCTGTCGACAAAGTGCTCACTGACCTCGTCCTTACTGAGAACCAAGCTGTTTCGTTTTTTGTCCGCTTGTGGACCGGCGCATTCCCTGCATTGGCCAGAGCTGACTCTATCAAGAGCTTTACCGAGCTGGTTTCCAAGAGCGCTGGCTCCGTCGACTACCAAGGAACTTTGGGCCCATTGCTCATTGCCCTGTCCGACTCTTCTGAGCGTGTTCGCCGTCTTGCTGTCTCTGCACTGACTGCACTTGAAAAGACTTACCCAAACAAGAAGGCCGATATTTGGGGTGTGGAGGATATCTACGGATCTGGCAACAAGTCGAGCGAAGTCACCTGGATTGCTTCTGACAAGGCCAAGCAACTCATTGGAGAGATCTTGTCTCACGCCGAGGAGTTTGTTGCTAGTGATATTTACGTGTTTTCCAACGTCTCCAAGCTGCTCACATCCCCCGAGAAGAACCTCAAGACTGCTTCTGGCCAACTCTTGTCGTACCTGACTTCTCACGCATCTTACGTTGCTGCCCCATCTGTAAAACTTGGTCTGCTTAAGCTCTCCAACACTTACTCAAAGTCTGGCCGATCCAAGCTTTTTGAGCATCTCTTGACCACTTGGATTGAAAACCGTGAGCATTACAAGACCGCATGTGAGCTTTCCAAGACTTCTTTCGATGATCTTGAAAGCGAGGTTGTTGACGTCATCAGCGAGGGAGACAAGGGTGCTGGAATCTTGTTCCTTGAGTCTTGCATCAAGTCTGGCGACTCTACGCTTGCTAGCAAGGCTGGTAGCAAGATTTCTGCCACCTGGGGATCTTTGCGCTCCGAGACTCAATTGTCGTTGTTCAACTTCTTGGTCGATTACTCTGTCAACGGTGGCAGCAACTTTGATACCACTGAGGTCTTGTTCAACATCCCCATTAGCACCGACATCTTTGTGTCTGTCATTGAGTCTTGCAAGCTTGACAGCAATGCCAGCACTCAGGCTGGTATCCCCAAGCGCCGCCGGAGAAGCAGTGGTGCTGCCAAGCAAGCTCTCCAGACTGGTGAGATTGCCAACATTGCTGAGCGCCACTTGACCAAGACCACGCTTATCCTTGAGGCATTCGAGAGAAACGATGTTCAGGGCGACGTTCGTCTCTTGTCGCAACTATTTATTATCTTGAGCGATATCTTGACCCTCGGAGCCGACTCCAGCTTACCTGTCAACTACACTCAGCAGGTTTTGGCTAACTGCATGATCCGCATTGTCACTGAACTCAAGGGTCAAACTGGTCTCAAGCTCGACTCCAACTCCATGCGTGTTGATATTATCGTCTCTGCTATTCGTTCTTCCAGCAGCCAGCAGGTTCAGAACAGATTCTTGTTGCTTGTTGCTGAACTTGCTAACCTCGACTCAGATATCGTTTTGCACAGCGTCATGCCCATTTTCACCTTTATGGGTGCCAACACCATCCGCCAGGACGATGAGTTCTCTGCCCATGTTATCCAGCAGACCATCACCCAAGTCATCCCCGCTCTTCTCTCGAACAAGGGCGAGAGCAAGGTCGAAGAAACCGACTTTCTGCTGCTCAGTTTTGTTGCTGCGTTTGCCCATATCCCCCGCCACCGCCGTGTCAGACTTTTCAGCACCTTGGTGAAGACCCTTGGTTCTGGCTCTGCTTTGCACTGCCTCTTGTTCCTCTTGGGCCAAAAGTACTTTGACGCCAAGCAAAAGAGAAAGTCTATGGACGCCAAGTCGCTCTTGCAGTTTGCTGATGCTTTCTTTAGAAGCTTCCCTGTTCCTGATCAGTTTGTTACTATCAAGAACTTTTTGGACTTGCTCAACCTCATTCCTGTTGAGGAGCTGAGTGAGCAACAGCGCAAGGCTTCTACCCCATTCACAAAGAGACAGATCTTTTCTTCGTTTGTGGACTTTAGCACTGCTCGCTTGCTTGCTCTCAGATCTACCATGGTTGAGTACATTTCTCTCATCATTGGTAACGAAGAGGTCGTTTCTGACATTTCTTCCCTGCGCGTTTCTACTGCCGTGCTTTTCAAGGACGACAGTCTTGAGGCCGAGCAGGAGTCTATCAACCAAGTGTCTGTTGATGTCATCGAGCTTGTCTTGAAGTCTCTTTCTGACCTGCGCCAGTCGAAGGAAGACAAGGCTGCAGTTACCCCTGTGGTCAACTCTTACCACACGCTGCTCGATTCCTTCTTGGAGCTCTTGCCCATCCACATTTTTGTCGATGTTTTCAAGAATATTTTGCTTGTTTCTGACAATGAAAAGACCAGACAACACTCTGTTGCTTTGCTTCGCAGCAAGTTTGAGCTGGAGTCTTCTACCGAGCCCGAGTCCCAGGCCGCTGCTCACGCTGCGTTTGGAATCTTGGTCGAGCTTGTTTCCCAGGACGCTCCCAAGGCTATCTTCCAGCAGTGCTCTAGCTCGCTTGAGATCATTGTTCTCAAGTACGGTACTCAGTTTGAGTCCAAGGAGCTCCTCAAGCTGCTTGGTGTCTTGGTTACCGACAAGGGCTTGCTTAACAGCGATGTTGACGTTTTGGTCTCTTCCGTCTCTGTTATCAGCAGCATCTACTCTATTTTGGGTGCCGTTGCTATTGGATTCTTTGGCAAGGTCATCCCTGTCTTGTTTAGCAAGTTTGAAAAGTCTTTGCCTGCTCAGGGAGAGCTTCCCGATGAAAGCTCTGAGCTCCTCCAGCTGGCCACCTTTGGTCTCGTTGCTGGTCTCATCAAGCGTATTCCTGCTTTCATGACCTCTTCTTTGGTCAACATCTTCAAGCTTATGTTCTTGTCTACCGTGCAAGTTTCTACCCGTCAGACTCTTATCCAAGCCATTGCCAGTGGCATGGACGCCAAGGCCGTTTTGGGTGCTCTGACTGAGACCTGGACCTTTGCTGTCAACTCTGGCTGGGACTCTATTGCATTGCACTTGGATACTGTTGACAATGTTGTCAGTGTCTCTGAGAGAAAGATTGTTTCTTCTCAGTCCGCCAACTTGGTCAGCTTCTTGCTCAAGTCTTTTGAGGTCCGTGGCATGACTACCATGTACGACCAAAACGTCATTCACCGTATTGAGAGCCGCACCATCAAGACCGGCATCCAGATCGTCATGAAGCTCAACGACAAGACCTTCCGCCCATTGTTTGTGCGCATGGTCAGATGGGCCATTGACGGTGAGGGCTGCTCTGCTACCCTCACTGAGGTTTCCCGCAAGACTGTCTTTTTCAAGTACCTCAGCAAGCTTTTCGGAAGCCTCAAGTCCATCATCACAGGCTACTTCAGCTACCTTGTTGACCCTGTTTGCAACATTCTCGACGAGTTTGTTCCTGGCTCTTACGAGACCTCCAAGGACGCCGCCCTTCTCCGCTCCAGTGTGTTGAACGCATTGACTGTGTCATTCCAGTACGACCGCGAGGAGTTTTGGCAGTCGCAAGCCCGGTTTGACAAGATCGCGTCTTGCTTGTTGACCCAGATCCACACTATTGAGCAGAACCACGGCAACTCATTGGTCAAGGCTATCGTGGGACTGGCCGAGACTGTTTCTTCCCCTGAACAGTACAAGGTCATCAACGACTTGTTGCTCAAGCACATGCAGGAATCGTGTGACGTGTCTGAAAAGATTTGGGCTGTGCGCACCATGAAGTCGCTCTTCAGCAAGCAAGGTGAAGAGTGGGTGTCCATGCTTCCCCAGCTTGTGCCCGTCTTGGCTGAGCTGCTTGAGGACGACGACGAGTCAGTGGAGATGGAGGTTAGAAAGAACCTTGTCCCCGTGGTTGAGGAGGTTCTTGGAGAGAGTCTCGACAGATACCTTTCCTAAACCCCCTTGGACGTTTTTGAAAAATGATGAAAAAGTTTGATATTGTGTTTTTTCCCGTTTTCTTTTCTTTCTCTTGTTAATGAATAATAAGAATCATGTAAAAATTATAGATTGTTAATCATTGTCGTTTTTGTTGTATCGAATCAATTAAACAATACTGGTTCTAAATCAAGTAATAGTGGTTTCGGGTAAAGATATGCCTTGAACACTTGTGTCGAGTGCCCAATCTGGCAACCCGGAAGAGGCTCTTGTCGGTGATCTCAACGGTACCTGCAAACGGCTTTTGTACCTGGCTACACGGTCGATGTAGAGCAAAACGCTAAATGCACCTGCCGCCGAGTGCGTTGTCATGCGAGGGGCGGTGTCTAGAACCCGTCTACTTGTGAGCGGGAGTTCCCATATTGTGCCAACTGGGCCGGAACAACAATAAACCACGACCATAAGGCCACTCAACGACGCCGTTGGCTTGTGAACTTGACTCGCGTGCTTTTCAGCGGCAGCGAGAGACAAAGTCACGCCGGGGCCCCCCAAGGCTGAGCTTGCACGTGGCGGGGGTACTCAGCCCGCGTACCAAGGTGGATGTTGTTGTTAGTTACTTCTGTGGTGGTATTAGGATTTGAGCATTAGGTTCTCATGCAGCAATCAAGTCCTAATAAAAGAAAGTGTGAAGCCCTTGTTGAAAAGGAGCAGAACAAGTGAAGTCCTTGGTGAAAAGGAACAGAACGTTGTTAGATTAAAGAACCTTGTGTAATTAGATCTTCGGGATCGTGGCGCCAATAAATGATGAAGCGGTCAG
>JAJMHN010000048.1:71696-123115 GCA_030566025.1 Geotrichum cucujoidarum | reverse complement strand
ACCACCCCCAGCCCGCGGCCAGTGCGCCCGCCTCGAGCGCGAGCGCGACCAGTACAAATCCGAACTGGACCACACCGTCGCCCAGCTCCAAGTCACCCAGCTCCAACTCAAAGCCCACGTCGAGGCCCAGACCAAAACGGATAAAGGCCGGTTGCTGAGGGAACGGGAGGAGCTGAGGGAGGACAGGGACTCGTATAGGAGAATGTGGGAGCAGCTGGCGTTTGGGCAGGGACTGCCCAGGCCTGGGGCTCTTGTGACTGGGGCGGGTGGAAATAGCAGGCAGAATGCACCAGCACCAGCACCAGCACCAGCACCAGCACCAGCACCAGCACCAGCACCAGCACCAGCACCAGCACAAGCGACAGAGCAGGAACCAGAGTCTGACTCTGATCTAGAGTCAGTGTCCGCGCCAGAGCCAGTAGACGATTAAAACGAGATGGAATTGTTGCACAGCGCCACACTGGCTTCTCGAGGCGATTTACTTTTTTTTTTTTTTTTTTTTTTTTTTTTTTTTTTTTTTTTTTTTGCATCATATATTAATGACAGCATTTGAATTTTGAACGACACTACTGTAGTTTGAAAAATAGAGTAGTTTCAGCAACTGTGACCCAAGTTCTCTTCTGGGCCGCCTTGGCTGGTCGAGCAAGCCCTTGCTTTTAGTCTTTTTTTCCTTTGCCGCCAAGCACCACACTTAAGCGTGATTGTTCTTCGATACGCAAATTTGTACGGTCGGTCAGAATTATTTTGTTGGTGTTTGTCAATCCCGTTTACGGTTTACGCTTTCTGTGTGTGTCTTTGTTTGTCTACCGGCCCGCCTAGAAAAAAATTGAATTGATCTTGGAAAAAAAAAAACGGGCGTTGGAATGCAGGTTGTACAGATTCACATGGACTTGGAGACGCCGCCGACGAAGCCTGTTTGCAAGCTTTGCATTGCTGGGTCGGCTTTGGAAGCACAAGAATGGTCCAAAGAAACATGTTTGGAACCCTTGGGGCAACAAGAATTTGGAGCCTAAGGGTACTTGAGAATGATGGCGTGAAGTGTATTCAGTTCGTCACAACACTTATTTCCAAGCCCAGCCGCCGACAAGAAAAAACAAGTAATTTGAAAAAGAGCATACAAGGACGTGAACAAGGAGCGAATAAAGAGCCGAACCAAAAAAAAAAAAAAAACGACAACCACCGTACTTAGGCAGCTATACTTTCACGTGTATGCTTGTTATCTTGCAGAAAGGAAACAAGAGAAGAAAAAAGCAGTTTTTACATTCCAGTCGCTGTAATAGTTACAGCTCTCAATTGGTGGCTACTTAGCGGCGGGAAAGCGGTCCGAGCTCAGACAACATAGGACTCTGGTCACGAGGCGAGCGTTATTGACATGAAGAAGGGCCCGTCAAGACAAGTGCGGGATTGTGGTTAAACAAGAAGCTGGATTGGGCACTGCCCAGCCGGGTTCTCGACTTGCAAACTAGAAGGCCTGCGTTTCAAGGAAAAGGTGAGCTTCGTCATGATTGTAAGACAACTGGAAGTCGTTCACAAGTTTGTTGAGTCGGATAACGCAAGAAGTACTTTAGCGTCGGTCTATACACCATATAGGTACTTGGCAGTGTTTGGAAACATTGATCATGATAACTTTTGACACTTGCATTTTTGACAATTGATTATGCTTTTCGCTGAGCCAAATTGCTGTGAGAGTTAGCACCATCACGATCATGGATGGTCTTGATGATTTGATGTCTTATCATTTCAGTTACTCACAAGCCCGGGGCCTGCAATCATGTTCTGCGTTCAGTCCAGTCTTGCACAACCACAGCGACCAAACCGAGAAACCTTGATCTCCGAGCAGAGTCATTGCTAAGCGTTACCAAACTAACGTCACAAGCTCGGGTCTTGCCCACAACCGTTGTGCATTGTTTCTCGCTCTCCCACTCCTGCCTTTCTGCATGCGTTCACTCAATCTTGTCTTAGTTTTGATCCGGGTTCCTGGTCTAAACCTTAAAAAAAAAAGACCGAGATCGATGTTGATTCAATGGGTCCATTGTCTTAGCTCTCTGTATAATAACGGGCGGTCGCTGGGACCAGGAAAATAAGACTTGAGACTTGAGACTTGGAACTTGGAACTTGGAACTTGGAACTTGGAACTTGGGCGCGTACGGCTTCCCACGTGCCTGGCCAATGACCGCTAGCGCGTTCCATAACACATTTGTTGCACTGTTTGGCAAGGAGCCCAGAAACCTCGCAAAACGGGTGGCTGTGAAAACAACGTTAGAGATGCTCGAGTAAACTGTTCGCACAGAGGATGCTCTTGCTGGAGTAGGCTTTTTTGGCTGATGGAGGCAGGCACGGCTGGCTGTTGAAACAAAACTTAACAGATCTTGGCAGGTCCAAAGACACGGATCTGAGCGTAGACCTGGACAGGTTCTTTTTAGCGAATAAACAACACATGCTCACGTTAGTGCGCAGTGCGCACCAAGAGCTCCGATACTCCCGATACCAAAATAAAACGCTGCGTCCGAGAGCAGAGACAGGGTTATTAATCACGGTGGAGGCTGTACACCTGGCCAATGTAAATGGCTCACTCGGGTTATACAGAGACAGAGTTGGCTAAAGAAGATTGCAGATTGATTCATCTGAAAAACGTGCCGTTATTCAAATCACGATTGAATCAAAGCCTTAATAGCCCAGGTAACGATTCAACAAGCCAGGGAGTTCACCAACTCTGTTGAGGCTTGAACGTGGCTTTTTATCCAACATTTTTTTTTTTTCAAGTGCCGCACAATCGGCCCCTGCGAAGTTAATAGACTATAATTACAAAATAGACATCCTTGAAAGCGAGCAGTCAGGTTTGCCGAGCAGTTCGTTCAATTTAAAGTTTCACAGCCAAAACTTTGGGCTCTGTCACGTGAAGGAGCCAACCATTTCCCCCAAGATTACAAGATTCGGCCAAGGCGTCATTCCGGCCAGTTTTCATGAGAACTGGGCTTTAATGAAACTCGAGAAGTGATGATGAACCGCAATATGTCACATAAATCCTTGTTCTACTTGAAAACAACATGGTTTTCTTGCGTTCGTCGTTCGAGGGCTCAGTCAGAGAGCCAATACCATGCGCAAATACTGATGCAAGCTGCCTTTGCTCTCCGACAGTCAGCTCTTGGGTGCTCGCAAGAAAATTACTCGTAGTCTCAACCAGTATGATTAGGATCCAACCGTTCAAGTTTAAGGAAACAGTCTCTTTTCCAGATGTTTCCTGTCTTTGGCTGGTTAGGAGTCTTGGGACGATACTGGGACAATAAATACAATTTATTGATTACATACGCAAAAATTGAACGAACTGCTCGGCAAACCTCACTGGTAGCTTTCAAGGATGAAAATATCATAGAAATAACGTATGCTCATCACAACAAGAGAAAACAACTCAGCCTCATTAGTCCTTGAAGCTAGCTTTTCTACACAAGGTAGCTCTTTTCTTCGCTCATTTCCTTTTCGTTGAAGTATTGGCCGTCGGCGGCGCCCCGGTACTTGGGGTCCAGCTTGTCCGCTTGCAGCTCCCGCGAGTGCGCGTGGGCCATGGTGGTGGGAGAACCCCTGGAGAGCGGGCTACCACTGCTGCTACTGCCGCTACGGCTTCCGAACTGCGCGTGCGGTTGCAGCTTACGGCTGACGCGGCCGGCTAGGCGCTTCGCCTGGCTGGTCAGCCAGCGCGTGAATGCAAGAAAGTTCTTGGGGTTTTGGAACAGCTTGTACTGGGCGTATACGAACGCAAACAGCAGCGATCCAATGACAATGGTCGCAATCCAGCTGTGGTTGTAAATGAGCAGGAGCATCTGGGCGTCCCACTTGTGCCAGGAATGACCTGGGGCTTGTGAAAAGAACCAAGTCGTGTGTAGTGCGTGGATTGGTGGTGCAAGAAGTCGCACTTCACCTCCTGGGGGTGGTGTGCCCTGGGATCTGTACTGCTGCAGCAGTACCGAGAGCAGGAGCGGGCCGGTGCCATACATGATTGTGAGGTAAGGGAAAAAATAGTTGCGGTTGCGCCGTTCGAGTTCCTGAACAACCTTGATGTAAAATGGGTGTCGGGGCACAGCGCCCATCACGTCGTTGGACACGCCCAAAGGGTCAGTGGTACGCATCCATGCGGGATAAGCTAGCAAGGGGTCCATGCGGAAGTCGCAACCATTGTCCAGGTCCATGTAAATACCGCCGTAGTGCAGCAACACAAAATAGCGCAACGCATCGGCTCTCATGACGCCGTATGGATAGGAGTCGTAGGTCTTTAAAAACCAAGGGTAAAACATTTCAATAAACTGTCGTGAGTTCTCGTCCGTCCAAAACATGTAATTGTAGTCTGGGTGGATCTGTCGAATGCTTTCGTAGGTCTTGTTCCACCGCATGGGGATGGAGAGGTTGATGTAGGTTTGGTGAATGATTTTGGGAATGATGAGCTTGCGGTCGGGCTCCATCACGATCTCCTCTGTGCCCATGGTGTCGAGGAGCTTGCGAGTCGGCGTGTAGACCACGGGCTCCAGCTCAGAGTCAATAAAGGTGTCTGGAAACTGGTTTTCTGTAGCCATCAGCGTGAAAATCTCACGGAAGTGAAAGAGGAGCAGCAAGACGATGATGCCGTCCACAATCAGCAGGTTGCGGAATTCTCGCTTCATATTGGAGAACTTTGGCAAGCGAGCTTTCTCCCTAGTGAGATGAAGGTTTTGTACAAGCAGAGAGAGCGAAAAAAAGCAGAGCACGGAAAGAGACGGCAAGCTCTATAAGTGCATACAACTCGTGATTATGTAATCGAGTTGAGTTCCGAGTTGAGTTTCCTTGGCCGAGTGCGAGTCGAGTTTTCTGAGTTTGAGTTGCATTTAAGTTACTCAAATGCATTCTCTGATTATTCATCAAACCCAGATTTAGGTGACGTTTTAACAAAGTTTCGCTGCGCCCGGGAACGAGCCTCGACTGGCGCCAGCACCACGAGAAGAGCTGCCCCGATGGCCTACTCTGACGTCTGGTCGCTACTTGCGCTCAAGATCACGAACATAGTCAGCTACTCACGGGCGACTCTCCATGGCGAACCCCCCGCGGCTTTTGAGCAAACGCACAGAAAACCGAGACCGACCCCGTGCGAGGCTGTGTCAACGATTATCTAACGATTATCTAACACGGCTGGGATCAAGTGGCCCTTGCAGTTGGACGGGCCCCTCTCTGGTGCCAGGATACGAAGGCTCGCAAAGAGACTGCGCCCTGTTGTTACGGGGGCTGTGGGTCTTCACGTAGTCTTCTCCTAGACCGAGACCACAGTTGTGCTGGGTGGTTTCCGTTGCTGCGACCCATGGCGGTGCGAACAAGAGCCACCTGTGATGACATCACCAATTTGATTCACCTGCCAATAGGTCCAGACCGCCCAAGCAAAAATGTCTCCTTAACTCTCCTTGCTGGCTAGTCTAGACTCTATAGGTACCAAATGCACTTGAAAGTCAATGGATATACAACTCTCCTGGTTCTAGCTGAACATACAAAACTCATTAAAGTCGTCATATATACATCATATTAAACCACTCAATCATCTCTAGCTTCCAACTGGGTCAAGGCTTTGCGGTTTCGATTCAGCCAACCTGCCGGCGCCCCTACCTGCCGCTTCATTACCATCATATTCTGCTGCTGTACCCGCGACGCCAATGAATGCCAGGCCCGGGACATGAGCACCAGTTCCTGTTTCAGGTGTGCGACCTCTAATTGAGCCTGACTGGCCTCGCTCTTCCAGTCTGGCTTGGAACTGGCGCCAGAAGGTGAATGAGGTACTGCAGGTTCACCAAATTTGCTTTCGGGGACCGAAAACACCGAGCTAGAGTGCTGCACAGCCGCAGAGTTGAAATCTGCGCCCCGCCCCCGGTTTGACCGCCCCAGAATCTCGTACTGGTCAATGAGACGTTTAATATCGACCTTGCCTCGACTGCGGTCCTTGAAGCTACCCTTTTGGAGAAACTCTACTTCGAGTTCGAGTTCTTCAATGCGCTGTCGCAGTTCGTTCTCGTTGCTTTCTTCAGAGACAGAAGAGCTCTCTTGCTTTGTGAGTGCAGTATTGAGCTCTTCTACCTCAGTCTGCAACGCTTTGTTAGTGTGCCGTAAACTCAACAGCTGCTCGTCTTTTTCAGTAGCTGTGAATTCGAGTTGCTCAATCGTCTGAAGGAGTTCCTTGCGTTCCGAGTCGTCTTGATACCCTTTCGCATTATCGCTTTGAGAACATTCCTCTAGTGATGCCAACAGCGTTTCGTTCTCCTCTTCAAGAATACGCAATCTCGTCTGAAAGTCTTGTTGTGTTTCAAGCTTTTTGCGGTACCGCTCCGCTACTATTTCAACTTTTCGTAGTTGGCTCAGCTCTTCCTTCAAGTCCTGGATGTCCAGCTCCAATTTTTCCTTGGCTTTTAGTGTATCTTGGAATTGACTGACTTCAACCGTTAAATCGTTGATTTTCCGTTCCTGTTCAAAAATAGTGTTTCTCTTGTTTCTGAGTTCCTCCTCCAAGTGCTCGCTATTCAAATGGGTCAACAAGTCAACCTAGGAAAAAGAGTTGCATACTTACATGTGAGATTCCAGTGAGGCTTTAACGTTCTTTCCATGCACACCACGTGTTTTTTCTTGCTGCTGTATTTCGTTTTCCAGTTCTTGGGTTCTCAGAGTGAGTTCTCCCTGGTGTTTGTCCAATTGACGCTTTTGAGTATTAGTATTATTCGTAAATTGTTTGCCTTGCAACTCACATTTCTTGCCTCCAGGTCTTTGATAGCATTACTCGAGTCTTGGTTCTCTTGTAATAGACGAGAAACCTCTTGTTCCAGTTGCAACTCACGGCTCTTGCCAGTTTCTTGTAAAGAAACACTAGAAACGCTTCTTGCAAATGTGCTGTCTTCTTCCAAATATGGTTTCAATGCCATAATCAAGCAAGTCTGTTGAGATTGGTCTAGCTGTGTGAACACCTCCATGAACTCTTGTTTGTTTTCACACAACAAGGAGATGAGAATGAGAGTCAATCCTAGTTTGACAATCTCTGGACCCTTGCCTTGTGCAACTGCCTTGATTTTTGGCCGATGATTTTTATTGATTTCGCTCAGCTTGACACTGCTTTGCAATTTCGTGTCGTGATACTGGACGATATGGCAGTAAATGTCGGTCACTAAAATGTATACTGTCAGCCAGAAGTTCAGTCACCAGAACAGACTGTGCAACTCACATTGAGCAACACGGCCTTCGGAACCAATTTCCTCAAAAGTCTGAGAAGCTAAGGAAGAGGCATCCTCATTGAAATTATCGGCGTCAATGTTTTGTAGAACTTTTAAAAGAAATGTGGGGTCGGAGAGTCGAACTAGAGAGTCGGCAGTCTGTAATTCATCGTCAGAAAAAGTGTGTAGCTAAATAATCAGTATTTAGTTAATTGAAGAAGTTACAAACGCCTACCCATGAAAGTATCGATGATGAAACCTCGTCCATGGTAACGGGAATACAGCTTGAAAGCAGTGAATCAAAGTATCAATAAATTATTTATTTCCTACATCTCAACTGGCACGTGATGTCATGATATATACACCACGCACTTTACAAGCACTATAAAACGGCGATACTGCAATTTCGAGCCAGACAGAAAATAATTATTGACTGACAGGGCTAAGCAAGAAACCACAGAGAAACACGAAAAAATGGCGCAAGTAGCTTGGCATCCTTGTTCATACCTGTAAAAAATGAAAGCAAGATAAGGCAGTGACGGCATGTATCAGATTAGGGTGCGGCTGAAGGAGCGGGAGAAGGAGCCGAAGCTACTGGCGCTTGTGTCGAGTTTGGTGCTGAGCCCTCCTTGCGAGGTTTTCGCGCACGAGGCCTGTTAGAAGAGCCAGATTTACCACCATTAGAATCTTTGGGTTTGTTGTTCTTTGGTCCATTAGATGGCCCGGAAGAACCATTGCTGGGCTTGTCGGACGTACCCTCTGCAGTTTTAGGCCTGCGAGGCGGGCGTGGTTGACTGCCCTTGGAGGGACCTTTGGGAGTGTTCGAAGGAACACTCCCAGTGTCCCCGTTAGCAGCACCTCCTTGAGCGGTTCCATTAGAGGCACCTTCAGGCTTGGCCTTGGGTGGCTTCTTACTGCGCGATTTGGGTCGGTCAGACTTAGGCTTTACTTCAGGCTTAGTCGCAGCGGGTCCTTCGCCTTGTTGACCATCAATCCGCTTGACAGTTTTGGCGGAGCTTTGAGAAGCGTTTGGTCCTGCGGGGCCGTCATTGCTGGTTTGAGAAGCGCTGGAACCAGTGTTTCCAGCAGAGTTTGTTGCTGTTTCAGGGCGCGGTTTTCTATTACGCTTTCGCTTGGGAGGCGCCTCGGTGTTGCCTTCAGTGGAAGCATTGGCGTCTGGTGTACCTTCTTTCTGAGTTTTCTCTTTCTTGGGCTTTTCTTTCTTAGGCTTTTTGTCGGCTGTTTTCATCTTGTCGCTAGCATTGTCGTTTTTCTTTTCCGTAGAATTTTCCTTTTTCGCGCCATCTTCGTTCTTCTTGCCGCCATTTTCTTTCCTTTTATTGGCTTTCTTTTTACCTTTAGTTGGGGATTCTGGCTGCTGCGGTTTGGTGGCAGGGTCGTCCGGTAGCTCGGTGGCAATGTGAACGCCGATCATGGGACGAGTACCTGGAACCGCAACGATTTTGCCCGGTGCAGTTGCCGCTTCTGCCTCAAGAGCTTCTTGTGCCTCGCGCGCCGCCTTTCTTTCTTCGTCGCTTCTTTGAACGTGCTCCGTGAATCTTTGAAACTGGGGATCATCGTAAATTGTACCGGCAAGATTATTTGGCTTGGAAGCTTTCAATTTGCCTTGATATGGGGCAATCTCAACAGTAGGAGTTACTTCGCTACCTCCAAACTGACCAAGTAGTTTGGATTGAAAGTCGACGTAAAATTGCTGCAGGCAAGCAGATGTTTTGAAAATCACGTAGGCTCGCGACTTGACATCTTTCTTTCCAATCTTTTTGGACACACGACCCTTGACATAGTATTTCGATACTACTGAGTCATTATTGATCCAAGGTTCGACCAGACCAAAAAAATCATTCTCTTCGAGATCCGCGGGCAAGAGACGGACCACTATTTTCAGTTTTTCTTTTGGCGGAGCCGCAACTTCGGAAACCGTCACGGGCTCAGGTGCTGCAGGCCCAGTGAGCGGCACACCCTCTGGTCGCCTTTTATCAGCAATAGAAGCAGACAAACTTGCTGACATCCGTGTCTGTCGAAAGTCGGGGATTCAGCGGAAATCAAAGTTGAGACTAAAGGCAAGAATGTCGGGCATTGACGGTGTCTGAATATTTGTTGCGGGATCGTAGTGACCATTCACGTGATCTACATTATTGATTGAGTTTTGTACCCGCAACATTTTTTATTTCCAACCAACAAGATGTCCACTGCTGCGTGGCTTGACTACGTGGACAAGAGTTTCAAGCTATCACCTGCTGAGACGTCAATTGCACTGTCAAAACTTTTTGTGCTAGATGGAGAGCAGCCGATTGTGTCTTCACTACAGAATGACATCCTGGACGTGAGTAACCCTCCACACTTCACGAACCTTTGACTAACTTTTGAAGAATAACATAAATATAGAGGCTGTAACGGAAGCTAAAAACCTATACGATGGAGACTGGAATACCTTTGTTGAATTATGCATCTCATATCTAAGCTTTACGCGAGATGTCGACCCCGAAGATGTCGATAATACCTACATCGCCATCATCAACTTTTTCACAGCACTTTCCCCTGCATTTGGAAATTTCAGAGGAGCAGTGTTGCAAGATACACTGAAAGAAACTGCAAGGCTTGTTATCGAAATGTCACAATTATTGGACAGGCGGGATGGGTCTACTTTACGAACGAATTACGCGTCTACACTGCTTCTCAAAATGTTCAATACAATTCGAGGTGAAAAACTGGATCCTAACAACCCAGATGTCCTCTCGAAAAAGTCTATTTTGCTACTCATGGGGACTTTGCTCTGTAGAGCGTACTACACAATCAAGTCGCACGCGTCATGCGCAAATGTTTTTTCCAATGTTGATTCCTCAAACATCAAATTCTCCAATTATCCAAAATCACAATTAGTGGAGTACAGGTACTTTTTAGGCCGCTTCCATTTGGATCGAGGAGAACTGGTGAAAGGGTATTCTTTGCTTTCGTGGGCATTTGACAACGCCCTGCCTTCTTCGAATAAACGACTCATTTTGAAAACCCTTGTTCCTTCCTCAATTCTTGTAGGACGTTCCCCTACCCTAGCATTACTGCAGAGATACGATCTAGTAGAGCTTTATTGGCCACTCGTCGTTGCTGCAAAGACAGGAAACTATTCACAGTTTATGCAGCACCTGGAGGGAGAATTTCGACCATGGTTTATCAAAAGTCGGATATCCATATTAATGAAGAACCGTGCGAAAGTACTACTCTTTCGGCAGATCTTTTATAGATCATGGGTTGCAATTGGAGGGGGGGACATTTTGCATTTTAAAGTGCTCCAGCGAGCGCTACAGCTTGCTCTGCAAAACGACCCTGATAATTTACTAGGAACGTTGAACGATCAAGAGTTTGAAATCACGGAAAACATTTCAATAAGCTTGATAAGTCAAGGGTTCATCAAGGGAAAGATTTTTACGAGAAACCAATTGATCAAGTTGAAACCTGAAGGAGCATTCCCACCTCTTCCTGAGGTCCACCAACTTGCGGCCAATACTATTTATTAGACACCAATATATTATTTTGTTTTCAGTAGCGGCATTTGCCGATGGTGTGGAAAGAGAGTTTGAGCCATACTGGTATTCGCGACAGGCCCACTATGCATGTACTTGAATCAAATGACGTTGAAGCAGACTTATTGTTTGTCACGAGTTTTTCAAAAGCCGGTGAGCACGCGTTGCACTGAAGATGCACTGGGTTCAACCGTTCTTTCTGCAGCTCAAGAAGGTCTTCTCTAGTCATGGGCCATGTCTCGATTATGCTAGGCCAATAATAACATACAGTGCTTAGTCATAACATTGTGAGACCTTTGTCGGGATGTGAGATTTCTCCACGGTTTGTGCTTCCCGATTAAAGGCCCATTCTTGCTTCTTTTTTCTTTCTTACCATGCTTTCAATACCTGGAAGACCTTCAAGTTTGTTTGAGATTTTTACAGGGGAAATGCTCATTTTCAGTTCGACTGTGTAGGTAAACACCGCAAAAATGAATCAACTTGCTCTAGCAGCCGCCAACCAGGAAGTCAATGAAGGGCCTCGGGAAGGCGATCCAGTCGAAGCCGCAACTTCGTCTTCGCGTATCAGACCCATTGCCATAGAACAGAAAGGCTACAAACAAACTGGTTACTTGAATTTTAATACCACTGAACGACTGCGCCATACAAAATATCGCAAGGGAGCGCGTTTAGGCCCTCATACTAGCCTCGTCCGAGAACAACGTCATTTAGACCGGCGTCGGTCGAGTGAGGATTCCAGAGTTTCCAACATTGTTTCGACACTTCCAATGCAGACTCAGCAGATTGGAAAGCTCATACGTCATTTACAGGTTCGACCGGGAGAGAACGGATTTTTTCTTTGGTACTCCGTGTCCAACTCGTTTCCCATTATAGCTGCTTCTCTTGGACCGATATCCAATCTTAATTCTGTTGCCGCCCTAGCAGATCCCTGGAGGTATCAAGTGTCAGAAGATGCTAGGCCTGGTGATTTAAAATGGATACTAAGTTTGAATGCTCTTTCGCTGTTTTGCGGATGCTCTGCTAATATTGCTCTCTTTTTGAATTTTTCTGGCAGAGTGAATTACTCCACCGCTCAAATGATTTCTATATTTGGATGGTATTTTGCATTCGGTTTACTTGTTACCATTTTGGCCGCCGCAGAGTTTCTCTACTTTGACGACCCTTCGGTGAGTAAAAGCGAAGGATACTGGCATGCAGTTTTTACTGCCATTTTCTATTTCATATCAGCAACCATGCTTTTAGTCAATTGGATTGGCCACCGGAAAGGTCAATACCCTGCCTCTTTCAACTTGACTAATGCCCAGCGACGGATCATGCTGCAAAATGTTTTGCTTATTTTGTGGGTAGGCCTAGGAGGACTGCTTTTTAGCTTTTTACTTCATATGAGGTACACCGACGCTATCTATTACTGTGTGGTGACTGTGACTACCATTGGCTTGGGAGATGTTGTACCTTATACGAACGTTTCTCGAGCTTTGATTTTGCCTTATGCGCTTGTTGGTGTTATTTACCTAGGTCTCATTGTGACCACAATCACAGCTGTGGTTCTTGACTCTAACGGCGAAGCCATGGTATTCGATAGAACTGAACGTGCCCGCAACAACCTGTACGAAAAACTGTTGGACGAACAGCAAGAAGAAGCGCCAATATCAGCAAAAGAATCGTTTCTCCTTGTGCGGAAAATACACAGGGCGGCAAGGAGGCGAAGAAAACTGGCTACTTTATATTCTTCATTGCTTGCGTTCTCTTTGTTTTGGCTCTTGGGCGCTCTCGTTTTTCATTCCTCTGAAGCTACCTGGTCATATTTTGATGGTCTTTACTTTGTATCTCTTTGCCTTTTGACCATTGGCTATGGTGACTACACTCCCAAGTCCTCCGCGGGGCGGGCCTTTTTTCTTGTTTGGGCACTTTGCGCAGTCCCCATGATGACTATTTTGATCTCTAATTTAAGTGACAATGTTTTTGTGTGGATCAATGATGTTGGTGATATTGCTACTGCTTGGCTTCTTGCTGCCTCTTCAGTAAGGTTGCAGTATCACACACTATGGAAATTGAAACTGAATGGACTGGGACGATTCTTCCGTTTACCGTTTTTCAAACAAGGAGTGAAGGAGGAAGAAGCGAACACTTCGAGCACAGCAGACATGGACACAGAAAACGATTTAGAGGATTACGACCCCGGTGAAGAAGAAAGAGCCTTGAGGAATGAAATGGACTATCTTGCTCAACAGATCACTCAGCACCGCGAGGACTCCCCTTTCGAAGATCATGCCAGTGCCATGGATGACGATGTCGATTTTCTAGATCGAACTATGATACCTAGCAAAAGGATCCGAAGTGCCCAATTGAAGAGTAATCCTTTTGTGAGGACTAGGCCACGCCGCGTCAATGTTGCTGTGGCCACTTTAGCTGAACGCATGCTCACTATTGTCGATGAAATAAAGTCTTTGGCTCGAATCTCAGCCCAAGACCCTACTCATCAGTTTTCATATGAAGACTGGCAACGAATTTCCAACGTTGTAGCTGGCGCTGACTTGGATGAGGTGGGCTCTGACTTCTGGCTTTCAGACAAGTCGCCAGTGCGTTTCCCTATACCTGAAGTTCGTTACTTCCTTCAAGAATGCTTAGAAGGAATTGAAGTGGGAATTTATGACATGGTGGAATTGATGGCGGAGCAATTGAATCACGAGCAACGCAAACACTCTGGAGTTATGAGAACCTTTTCTCATGCTGGCAGGGAGACCAGCGCGGAGAAAAACGATGAAATAATATCAACACCTCATGCTTCTCCTGTTTTGGAGTCTGACACTCCTCTGAACAACTCAGTGCCGCCTGAGCTATGATGCATCTGTTTCTTATCTTGTTACTTATTTATTTATTCATTCATTCATTCAAATATATTTTATTTGGTCAATGAACACTACGAAATTTGAATTGTAGTCTTCATAACAGCATTACCACTTGATTGATTCGTTTACATAAGCAACCGGCAAGTAGGGTAATATTGATTTTGTTTATTTTTGACATACCTCTTAACATCGAAGAATAAGGCAACCCTTCTCAATCTCTGAATCTTTTGATCCTTAATTTTGAAAAATCGGCTTTAATGTTCTAATCAACCTCAATTGAATACGAGAGAAGAAGTACACATACACTGCAAAATGAGCGAACCAGAAATCACGGAGGCCTCCGTTCTTCAGGTGCTAGACACCATGTATTCCAACAGTAGTGAATCAATCAAGAAGGAAGCCAATGCCTACTTGGAAACGTTCCAAAAGAAGGTAAGTAGTGAACAAGGTATCTTTGTCTTTCAAGGTTTCTAATAACTTGATAGCCTGAAGCGTGGCCAATTACCCATTCAATTCTTACGAAGTCTGAAGTTTCCATTCAAGCAAAGATCTTTGCTGCTCAAACATTGAGAACCAAGGTATGTTAAATTTTGGATCAAGCAAGGGCACTTTTTCTAATCAATCTGAATAGATCATTTACGACCTTTACCAATTACCTAACGACTCGAAAAATGATTTGAAAAATTCTGTTGTTCAACTTATAATTGCGAACAGAGCGGCGCACAAAATCATAAATACCCAGCTCTGTGTTGCATTAGCAGTCCTCGCATTGCAATTTTTGGAATGGAAAGGAGTAGTGGCCGAGCTTGTCAACTCTTTGGGCTCGAACTCAGAAACAATTCCGTCATTACTGGAATTTTTAAAAGTGCTTCCTGAAGAAATGTCTTCATCACGCAAACTTCCGATCACCGACGAAGAATACCACACTCGAACATCCGAACTACTGGGCGACAATGCGGAAAAAGTTTTGGAACTACTTCTTACTTATGTCAATTCCAACGAATTTTCGGCAAACAAATCTTTACTTTTCCAATGTTTCAATTCGTGGTTGAGAGAGATCGACAGCTCTAAAGTCATTAATTCCCCTCTCTTGGATTTGATATTCCAGGCTCTTTTCGACGACGACACGTTTGAAGCTGCCGTTGAGTGTATTTGCTCCATGATTCGCGAAACCAGAGACGTAGATGAGTCTATGCCTGTCATCGAAGCATTGTATCCTCGCGTGATTGCCCTTCGCTCCAAAATTGGTGAATGTACAAATGACCCTGACGCATATTCAGGATATACCAGACTATTTGCTGAAGCCGGAGAATCTTGGCACATGCTCATTGCCAGAGCTCCCAAGGACTTCCGAGGTCTCGTGGAAGCCATTGCAGAATGCACGGCATTTGATGAGGACCTGGATGTGGTGAAGTATACCTTTTACTTTTGGTATATCTTGAAGCAGATGATTGTCATGGACAAGTATAACGAGGCTAGGAACGAGTTAGGCGATATTTACATGACTCTGGTTGAGGTCATGATCAAGCATTTACAATACCCTGAAGGTGACGGCAAAGATCTATTCGACGGTGACAAAGAAGAAGAGGCAAAATTCAAAGATTTCAGACACGAAATGGGCGACGTACTGAAAGATTGCTGCTCTGTCGTTGGTGCCTCGCGTGCACTTGGTACCGCTTTTTCGAAGGTTTGTGCTGGTTTGGAAGCTCAAGCAAATGGACAGCAGGTGCCCTGGCAAGTAATTGAAGCTCCTTTGTTTTCAATGCGTGCGATGGCTCGTGAAGTCGATTCTTACGAAGATGAGATTCTTCCTCAAATTATGAAGGTC
Organism: Geotrichum cucujoidarum; assembly: GCA_030566025.1. Lineage (NCBI taxonomy): Eukaryota > Fungi > Ascomycota > Dipodascomycetes > Dipodascales > Dipodascaceae > Geotrichum > Geotrichum cucujoidarum. Next base: position 107,694 of record JAJMHN010000048.1, on the reverse strand, counting down.
CTTGTACAACTTCCAGAACACGAGAAAATCAGATATGCTGCCACCCTGGTCTTGGGTCGTTACACTGAATGGACTGCCAAACACCCTGAATACCTAGAGCCTCAGCTCAACTACATCACTAATGGATTTTCACATTCAGACAAAGCTGTCATCAGTGCTGCTGCCCAAGCCCTTAAGCACTTTTGCCAAGACTGTGGCCGTCTTCTTACCAATTTCGTGGACCAGCTCTACCCGTTTTATGAAAAGGTTGGAAGTAGTTTAGACCTCAGATCGTACTACGAAGTGACGAATGGTATTGCACACGTTGTCCGGTCTCAACCCATCGAGAGTATGCTTCAGGCACTCAAATACTTTGGAACGCCAATTTGTGAGAGATTGCTCGAGAAGGCTCAACTTCCGGGAGAGGACCAGCTATACAGAGATATTGCTGACGAAATTGAGTTGCTCAACATTTTTGTTGAGAACGTGGACGTGCAAGCACCAGTTGGAACAAAGAGCCCCACAGCTGAATTTGTCATTGGTGTCTTGCCTGTAATTTCTACTCTTTTGAGTAAACATGGCTCTTCTTCCTATGTTGCGGAGAGATGCTCCAAATTCATTAGAAACTCGTTGTTTTCTTGCGGCAATGATCTGGTCGAAGTTTTGCCCACAATCGCAGAAATGCTCGTTTTCCAGTTCAAGCAAACCCATTTTGGATGCTACCTCTGGGTCACAGGAACCATTTTCAGAGAATACTCAAAAGAGGATATCGACGAGTCGTTCAAGAATTCCATCTGGGCTTTTGGACAAGAGCAAATCACTTCATTCTACAGATACCTTTCAACCATTAACCCTTCTCATGCGCCTGATCTCGTTGACGACTTTTTCCGTCTCATGGGCGATGTTGTCATGTACTTCCCATTCCATCTGATTGTTTCGGATCTTTTCGTTCCTTCGTTTGAGGCAGCTCTCATTGCCATCAACTTGAACGAGTTTGACCCCATTGTTTCTGCACTCCATTATTTGCAAGACATGTTTGCATACGGCTCGAAGTACCCTCCATCTTCTGTGCACAAGTCCATCCCAACCAATGTGCGTGAGATAGTACTTGGTCTTGCCAATGAGAAGGGTCAACAACTCAGCACACAATTGCTACTTGGATTGATTTACTCTCTTCCCAAGGATGCTGTCTCTGACGCTTCTTCCCTGCTATTGGAAACGATGCAGTTGGTCAACTCAGAGGTTTCTACAAGCTGGATTGCTTACGCTCTGGAGCAACTCCCTGTCAACACAGTGAGCGACGACGAAAAGAGCAAGCTAATTTCTCGTATTGCCACGGCTCAAAACTCTGGAGACTACAAGCGCATCAAGACTCTCATCAGCAACTTCACTACTTGGTACACCAGAAGAAATGTGACTCCTCGTGGCGGTGCCTCTACCCCTCGAGATAATTATTCCAGAGGGTTTACATTCAATGGTTGATTCTAAGCCTTTCTGCATCATCGAGAGTAGCATGAGACTAACTCGGTCCAACTCACCCTACAACCTTCGTTAATTTTAGTATTATAGCTGTCAAATTGTCAATAGAATAATAGGATCATGTCAGTGCCACAAATATAAATTGGTGTCAGCGGGCTTTGGCGTGAAGTCAGTAGTTGCCGATAAGCCGAAATAAAATCAAAACGCCGCTGCCAAATGAGTTGATTGGACTGATGTTGACTTGGTTATCGGATTACGGAATTGCCGCTTTTGTACAAGGAGCCGAAAGGTTGTTCAGCTCGAGACTGTGGGAACGATAGGGGAGAGTTATGTATTGGAGAAAGTTTTTTTTTTTTTTTTTTACCAACACCCGTGGTTATCGATAGGTCGGAAAAAAACAAACAAACTCAAATCATGATTAATCCGAGCACAAGTGTATCAGGCAATGAGCGCATGGAACAAATTTAGCTGCAACTTGGATAGAACATGGATATTCCTACGGGCTGGAAGCCAAGTGCAGTAGCTGGTCATGACAAAACAAGTTGACTCTGATTCGAATCATTTGAACAAGTAAAAGATTATAAGACTGGTTATTGAATTTGGTTTCAAACCACACGTGCACGGAGTTATGGCGTTTGTAAGGCACTATACCTACCTACATGTGTAGGTATTTGTACTATTTGAAATGTATCACAATGGGCCCCGATGGGGTTCATTGGCTGGCACCAACGGCAATAAGTCAAAGCCTACACTTGCTTACTGGCCTTGTTATTTGTAGCGATCTTACTTGGAGAGCCACTGCCATTTGGATTGTGACTGACTATTATTCACCTGCTAAAATATTTACGAAAGCTGCTTCTCAAACAGAAATGCTTTGACCAATCGGATCTGGACAGACGTCAAAACAGTGCCTAGCTTTGGCTGCGTCCTTTCTAAGCACCACACAACGAAAACAAAAAGACCGTGCCACTAGCATTTCAGTCCCTTCCACAGCTCTCTCTCCAGCCATCGCCGGTCGTTTCAGCTGGTTCGGGCTCGCCGTCCGGGCCATCGTTTCGGCGCTGGCTCCGACGCCAAACATTTCTTTTTTCGGCATCAACGCCATCATGCCCAGGTACTTGCTGGGTATCCAGTTGAAGTGCCCTTACCCTTAGCGCACCATGAATAATTAGAAGGCCTCGATCTCGAAATCCCAACTCTTCCTCTCCACAACTCTAACCTTGACCTTAATTTTTATTTTGCTTGCACCACACTCTGCCCCCAGCAGCACATAACCTCGTCCTGCCTGTAATGCCCATATTGCGACAGGCCAGTTTTTCACAGTATCCGTTTTGCACCGGCAGTACTAGCTAGCTCCCACTTTTTGCTATTCAATTACGGAATCAATGCCCAGACGCCCAGTGGAAGGCAAGGTAATTAAGCGTCGAAGCCGAGGAGGATGTCACAACTGTAAGTACAAAGTTTTTGAATTCTCAAAAGCTTTTCAGAAGTTTGAAATCACGTTCTGACATACTAACATACCCAAGGCAAACGACTTAAAATCAAATGCGACGAAATTAAACCGTCCTGTCAAAATTGCATCAAATACAAGGCAAAATGCGACTATAGCCTGAAACTTTCGTGGGGCGGCCGGCCTTACAAAAAGCCCCGCACAAATAAAACCTCTAATGACGGCGCCGATAGCGACTCTGAAGATTCTTCGAAAGCAGTCGGCATGATGAAAGCTTCGTTTAAAGATATTGCCAAAGTTTTCAAGCCTTCGCCATACCAACGGCCAGCAAAGCCAATGTTTGTCATTGAAAACCCCAGCGTGCATTACATAACGGACGGCAATGAATCTCTACAGTCAGTTGTGTCCACCGACTTGGAGCTGGACGAATTGGGTATCTTGAATTTGGGCAGCCAAGATCCACTGTTTTCTGCGGAAGATCAAAAAATGGACTTTCAAGAGAGTGGTATTGATACAGCGTCTCAAGGACAAATGGGCTTGGGCAACAACCACGGTGAGATCAACTCTGCTCATTTGAACACCACGCGAGATCAAGACAACTCTTTGGGTGACAGTTTCGCAATGCATGCTACAGCGGATTTGCTGGATATACACATCAAACAGGAACCCGACCTTGACTTGGAAATGCAACACAACCCGCTACTAGATTTCGACCTCGAGGACTTCTCAAAAGACTTTGAAGTTAGCGAAAGTCTTCTTCTCAATAGTCCTGGTTCTTACCAAGCCGCCTTAATACAAGCGCCACTGAGAAATGCAGCCCCCGAAACAACCCACGCTCTTGAGAGATTGGACAATGACGACCTTATATCAATTCCTAGGTCGCTGGACTGCTTTCCAGACTTGCTCCGGGAAGTCACAATGTACCGTGATCTCTTTCACCACTTTGTTTCTGTGTCGGCAAACGTCTTGGTCCCAGCCCCGCTTTTGTATCCCCAAAACCCATTCAAAACAATATTACCAGCAATGGCGCTCGAAACTCCTCACCTATTGGCGTTAATCATTGCGTTTGCTGCTACACACAGGGCAAAATATTTGAGGTTACCAACACCAGATGACCTTATTGGACGCCTATTCAGCAGGGTGTTTCAGGGACTTACAACGTCGCTAGAGAATGAAACGGAAGCCATTAGTGACAGTACTCTTACAACGGCAATTATGCTAGCATCATACGATATCCTGACAGATTCGCTGGATGCCTCTTGGAAGAAACATTTGCATGGAGCAAGGGACATTGTTGTGGCAAGGGGCTTAGCTAGACCTCTTCTTGCAAGCCCAGAGCATAGTCCTGGCTCAACATCGTCTCGATCTCCCTCTTTCACAGACGAACCTGATGTGAAACGGTCAATACACGAAATTATTGCTGGCATTGCCCCAAAGTCTTCCACTTTGTTCGATCCTAACATTATTGGCCCGAAGCCGCTCGGTTTGCTAAGGAACGACCTGCAGGAATCGGATATTTCCTACTTTTTGATCAGATGGTTTGCGTACATTGATGTTATTGGCGCTCTCAGTTCCTCTCATGCAAGTGCATTTTTGACAACCAATGAAAATATGGCTCAACTATGGGCTGTTCATGACTGGTCGATTGCCAGGATCAAGGAGAAAAGCATAGACAGCGTGATTGATTCAGCAACACACGGAGAAGGGTCGTCAGAAACACTGAGTGAACATGACGTGCTTTCCAACTTCCCAGTCAAAGTAGACTTTTTGCTGGGCATGGATCTCGACATGTTACCAGTATTTTCCAAAGTGACCTACTTGGTGAGACAGCGCAAAAGATTGGAAAAACGCAAGGAACGATTTTTACGACAGAATGTGACCTTGGCCGAGATGGCTCATTGGCAAAATGATTATGACATAAAGGAGCAACAACTCGAGTCAGAGGCATATGAGTTGCGCGATCTCATTGTGTCGTTCTGTGAAGCTTATGAGCTGAGACGAAAGCAGTACGTCAATACCGCTATGGGGCATTTAAATGCTGCAATGCGTCGCAGACAGTCCACATCGCCAAATGAAGGTATACAAGAGTTTCAAATTCCAACTGAACCAGCCGACGCCTCTTTGTCACATGCAGTTCTTCCCATGCGCGTGCAGACTTATTCACATCTCTGTGTCATGAATACAACGTTCTGCTATTCTGCAGTCATCCAGCTCTACCGTCGTGTTCTCAACCTCCCTTCGCAACATTCGCTTGTCCAAGACATTGTTTCGCATGTCACAAACCTGCTCGACCTTTACATCCCTGTTGGATCTGCCATTGAAAGCTGCATGAGCTTCCCAATCTTCACCACTGCATGCGAGATCCTTGATCCTAGCGAGCGCGAAAAGTACTGGCTCAGAATGAAAGGTATGGAGAGATTTGGAGTTGGCCAGGTGAACAAGGCAAGAAGAGCGCTCGAACTCACATGGGAGAAGAATGTCCCATGGGTAGAAGTCATGGAGGAAAATGGCTGGGACTTTGTTTTGGCTTAGTGTGGTTACTAGACGAACATGCATCTTGGTTCAGTATATTTAGGTAAGTGGCGGGGAAAAAAAAAGGGGTGAATTGAGCTGTGGAAGAGAAACATGATATGCATACTTTTTTTGTTATAGTTGGTGTACGAGTAATGACAATTGATTGTATCAAAAATACTGACAATTCATCATACTAGTTGTGAAACTGGTTAACGAGGAATTTCAATTCAATGTTACAAGACTCTTAGGGCTACTATGCAAGCGAAAACAACCAGAAAACAAAAAAGAAACACATTAATTCGTAAAAATTTCAATATAGATGAAATAGAGAGTTTATAAACAAAAGAATGACATGGATGTGTGCACGTTATGAAAATAGCGCAATAGAATCAAGCTAGAGCTTTGATTTTGAAAGAGCGCTTCCGCGGCGACTGTTGACATACTTGGAACTTGAAGTGGTTTGTACGCTGTTGATTTTTTGCAGCGAAGAACCCGCGCTAGAGATGGAAACAGTCGAGCCACGCGATTTGGCACTACTGTATCCGTATGGCGTGTTTGAAGGCGACGAGTTGTACAGGTCAATGTTTTTAAAACTGCCGTAGCTGTTGGTATGTTTCATGGCAGCATTACTGGTAGAGCTGTTGCCACCTGAGCTTGACTTGCCGGCCTGGCTAATGCTGTGGTTTCTCGAGCCCTCACCCTGGCTTGCATACCGAGGCGCACCGTCATTGAAAGTACCTCGGGACCCAGCGTGATGCAAAGGAGGGGGTCCTGCCCCACCAAACTTTGCACCATTGGAGCTGTGTAAAGATCCGATCGTTGATTCAGAAGCAGTGCGCTGCTTTTGGGCTACCAGGTTGCTGGCCTCTCTGAGAACGCCCCCTCCATTGGAAGGCAAGATAGGCAGTGGCCTACCGTCTTTTGGCGGTACTTGGCCTGTGTGTGATGGTGATTGTGGCACACGCGAGCTCGTGCTGTGTTCAGAGCTTGCAAAACTACTGATGCTGTGTACTGAGTTGATCTTTTCTAAAGTGTGTGTGCTTGACATTGCGCTGCCCATACTGCTCAAACTTGAATGCGAGGTCTTGCGAGACGCCATCCCCCCTTGGTTGAAAACGCTGTCAGGAATTCCAGTGATGAACTCATGCCGGAGGCCATGACTTGGGGACCAGCGGTTGCGAGGATTCCAAACTAAGCATTTGCTAATGAAATCAAGCAAAGGGTCGTTGGAACTTCTCAATGCCTTTCTCAATGGTTTGGTTCCTGGAAAGCGTTTGACATTTTTGCTGGACACGTGGATACGCGGGTTTCCAACACTGTCGAAAAACAGTTTGCGGCGGCTGCACTGACTGATCATTGACTTTTCAGGTACTCCAAAAATTTCCATGATGCAAGCAATTTGCTCTTGTTCATTTTCGCCCATGAATAATGGGTGCCCTGAAAGAAGTTCCGCAATGATACAGCCCAAGGACCAAACATCAATGCGCTGATTGTAAACCATTCCAAGAATAACCTCCGGTGAACGGTAAAATCTAGACTGAATATAAGTATACACCTTTTCACTTTCGTAACAAGATGAACCAAAATCAATGATTTTAACCCGCCCACGCTCAGGATCACTCAGTAAAATGTTCTCAGGTTTCAGATCACAGTGAATGATTTCCTTATGATCAAGAAAACGAAGGCCTTCTAGTAGCTGCTTTGCAAAGTGACGAACAAGTTTCAGAGGAAGACCTTTAAACTTGTTCAACTTAATCAACTCGTATAGATTAATACCAAGTAATTCGGTTGCAACACAGAGATGCTCTCTGAAGTTAAAATGAGCAGTGTATCTGATCAAGTGGTACTTGTCTTTAGGATCCTATAATTGTTAGTGATTGTCGCACACAAAATAATTTGGCAGAAAAAAAAAAAAAAAAAAAAAAAAGAGATCAGTACTTACCCACTTGGACAGCGTTCGTAAAATGTCAGCTTCTACCAACGCTTGCAAATGAAACCTTTTACGATTGATGATGAGCTTGACTGCTACAAGCTTTCCAGACTTGTGGTCAATGCATTTCAAAACCTTGCCAAAGCTGCCCTTACCAAGAACACCTAAGATTTCATAACGGTAACCAATATGATCACCTGGAACAACTTGATAGTCTCCGTTGGCGTCGTCAAAACCATAGTTGTTCACTGCATGTCGAATATCACCACTGATCTTTTTAATGTCAGGCCGACCGCAAAAATAGACGTTGCGGTAATCGAGAATCTCACCCCTCTCATAAATGTTAAGGCGCTGAGTCTTTGCTGCAAGAGATGGTGTCATACTTTCTTTGACAAGGCCAAATTGTTTCGCTTCTTCATATCGTTTCACCGTCTTCTCCTCGTCTGGCATTGTTTTCACAAGCTTTTTCATGATATTCATTATCTCCAACTCGTCCTCACTGATCTCTTCTTTTGGGGTTTCGACTGGAGAGCTGTGTTCGTTCTTCAAACCAAAAGGACGCTCGTGTTTCTGTGTGGTAGGAGAGTTTCTCTTGTCTGCTTTGTCGAGCCATTTGAATTCACTTGAAAAAGGTGAGAGCAAGAGTCGCTTTGCACTGGAGTTGCTAATACTGGTGCTAAACGTATTCCACTGCTTAGCAACGGTACTCTTTGATCTGATTTTGACCGCCTGCATTTTCTCGTCCTGTTCTTCAGCAGATGTAGTGCTAGTCTTTTTGTTAGCCTGAGGGTAGACATGAGCAGGACGGTTCAAAGGGCGGTATGGTGATTTTGAGAGAGAGCTGAAGTTCAATCGTCTTGGGGAAGGCAGCGATTTGTCGACTGGAGTAACTGGTGTTGAAACAGGCATATCTTTCTGAGACTGCGCAAAAGGTTTCGGAGAAGGCAAGGATGCCAAAGACGAATCAAATACAGGACTAGCAGTAGAGGGGTTGGAAATTTCGGAAGGAAATGCGGGGGAAGAAAGATGCGAAAGTGGAAGATTAGGCAGAGCGGGCGCAGGTCTGGTGGCAGAAGGGTCAGAAACGGGAGCTGGACTACCAGACTTAGAATGGAGTCTTTCCAAAGGAAGCCTAGGGGCACCCATATTCTTAGGACCCTCTTTAGTTGGTGTGGGATTGGATACAGATACCTCTTTTGACTTAGTAGGAGACGTATTCAAAGAAGGAAGAGGCGCTGTATTTGGTAAGAAACTTCCAGACAATGCACGATGTCTGCTAGACGACGGAGAGACGTTCTCATCCGTGTTGGATGTGTGGCCCCTAACAGGGGACTGGAACGAAAACGAATGATCATCAGTGACTGATGTCTTACGAGAACGCGAAGAATTTAAGTTTTTAAACGGGTTTGTCTGTGAAAATGGCCTGGAAGGAGAAGGTTGCACAGTACTAATTGGAGTTCCGTCAACAGTAGAGGCACTGTGACTAGAGTTGGAAGGGTAGAAGATTTGAGATGCCAGGTAGGGTTCTTTAGACATGGGTATGCTGAGAGGAGGAAATGCTGGTGGTGGGTCGCGTGTCACCTTCGACGATTGTGAGGAGTGGTCGGCTAAAATGAGTTCACTGAAGGGATTTCGGTCGACGTAGCTTTTTCTGTATTGTTGTTTATCAGTAAGCTCGTTGGGTTTTTGAGGATATATAGGGGAATTGTGTGAGCTGGCGCTCTTTTTGGGCGAAGACGAGTTTGACGTAAAGAGAGGTAAATGCTTGTTTTCTCTAGATTGCTCTTGGCCAGGAGAACTTGAAGAGTGTTTTTGAGAATAAGTCACATTACCTTTAGAAAGGTTGAATTGCTGAGAGTTTTCCTTTGACTCTTGGGATCGGATAGGCGCAAATTGTTGTGGGAAGGGCACATCTTGTCTCGGGCTGGCTTTTGGCATAGTTTTCTCTGATTGAAGATTGTCTTGCGCAGCAGAAATACCATGGTGGATATCCTGGACATGCTTACCAGACACTATAGCACTCTGTCGTGGTGAGGCCAACGCAGGAATAGATTGCCTCTTAGAAGAGACTTCACTTGGTGAATTTAGCGCTGGAAATTCAGGGTACTTACTATCCTTTAATGCAGAGTCACCCATAAGGTCCAAGTCAGCGACAGATTTGCGTAACGTCGCACTTCTTTTGTCTCCAAAACTCGGATACGCATTACCGGTGTTCAGTCCATGAGATCCAAATTGCTTTCCAGCAAATATTTCTTCAGGCAAAGGAGGGACAGGCGGGATTTCATCTGGATGTGTTTTTGGTTCAGGAGAAAGCATACCCTTTACCCTGGTTGGCTTGTTGAAAAAGCCAGTAGAGTAGCGTGAGTTTTTATTCTTATTTAGCGACGGAGGTGTCAATGAGGCAGTATCTGTAGACCAGGCCATTATGTCACCTAAATTCATAGATGCTCTTGTTGGGCGCATAAAAGAAGGGACTGTTTCGCAAGGGTCGTGAAGTCGATCCGAACTTGGCGCATAGTTCCGTGATTGACGGGTGTCAGGGTTCAATCTTGAAGATGGCTGTTGAGAATTGGTACTTGATGCATGAGATGGTTGACTTGGCAGCTGCGCAGGCTGAAAAGGTTGGGGAGGAAGTGACGACCTTGGGTTCAGATTTCGTGAATGTAGTTGTACGGGTTCGTATGGTTGGGAGGTCTCTGGTGGTATCCGACGTGATGAAGCGCTATATGTGTTTTCTAAAGACGAATGCTGGTGTTCGTTAGGGATATGTGCTGACGCTTGAGGAAGTTTTTGGTTTGGTACTGAATGGGGATGCAAAGGAGGGTCGTATTTCTGGTTCTTGCTAGAAGGACTGCGAATTGTATGTCTTGTGCTAATCATATGAATTAGTATACTGCTTGGTGGAAAGGTTATACTGTGTAACCTGGAGGCTATTGAAAGACCATTTCGTTTCGCAAACTCCGAAGCCAGAAGAAGCGGTCTTCAGTGAGATGGTTGATACTTCTAACAGTATTATCAGACATGCATAAAAGCTTGAAGTATGATCTGAGAAATCCTCAAGCACGAGTCGAATCAATCTTAGAATACCTTAAGTTGGACAAGCCCTTCAATTGCCACTTTCTTCGAGATAATCTTCAAGAATGCCTTGGTGAAAGAAATCTGGTGAGAATGTATACATACTTTTTCATATCATCTTCCAGCACAACTTTTGATCCACGAAAGGGGGTCGTCGACATAGCGCCAAAAGCTGTTCTCTATCTGTTGGAAGAAAAGATATGTAAATCAAACAAGAGTCTGTATCCACAGGAAATTTCCAGCTGCAAGTAGGGAACGAATAATGAGATGTTGTGCAAAAAATTGAGTGGTGCAAAAAAAAAAAAAAAAAAAAAAAGTTCAGGTGTACACGGTATTGTACTTTGTTCCAGTAGTGACAGCAGTGCGTGTTAACAACGGTCCACTTGCTAGAAAAATGCCTGAATCTTCATAGACCACTAATCTTCTATTAAGACCAGTGTATCAGCTTACAACAAATAACCAGAGGCACAGGCTTTGCCGGGCCCGGTCTACGCAATTATTAGCCTTGCACTGATAGCAACGTGGTGATGCAGCTCTCTTTACAACCGAATAAATTGCCGTTCGATACAATAGACATGACTCCATGGTACCACCGATATCATGAGCTACACAGTAGTTAGTGCTATTGGCTATATTCCACCTATCCCTTCAATCTATCCGAAACGCCAAACCAGCGCCATCTCTGAACAGATCAACATGTAACCACATGTACAAAATGCCCTTGACTTCACACGCACATGACATGTACCGTATTCAACACAAAACAGACGCAAATGCACAGACACCAACTAAAATTTCACGGTCTTTCCGTGTCAAATCTTTCAGTATGGCTTCTCTTGCGCTTTACCGTAAATCTGACGGGGCTTGTGCGATGCGATTAATGCGCGATAGTTTCGCGGTTCGGGTGTTGGCAATTGTTGCTGTCAACACGCGTCGCTAAAATGGTAGAAAACATTCATGAAAGGCTTTCGGTGAAAGCATGATGATAAATATTTATTATGTACAAGTAATTAAATCCGTGCCTATCAGCATGCTGGCAAGCCAGTGGAACCTAAGAGTTCGCTGGTGGCAGAGGATGGGGGTGAGAAAAGCCATCCAAGCCAATAGAATTTATCGTGAAAGGACAGAATAGTCCGTTTTGTAGTGAGCTCATTGATGCATTGGTCATGAAAAGTTGGGTTCGTTATGAAAGAAGTGAGAGGAGATGTTATGAGCATTTTTCCTCTTCAATAGCTCTTTTCGAATGTCGCTCATATGCATGCCCAAATGTCGAAGTTCTTGTACTACCCAGTGTACTACACTTGAGTCGCCTTCTACCATGGCTCGGTCGGCAATGGCGCGCAAGCTGATGATTTGGGTGCTTTCTGATGGTAATTTGATTTTGGGCCGTGGATGATTGCCGCTTTTCCATTGGAGCCATTGCAGGCGGGCATCGCGGGACGTTTGGGTTTTCAAGATTCGCTTGATGATGAGAGTTGCAATGCCGTCAAAGACAATGTCATTATGATGAAAATTGTTGTAGACCAAATTTATGAATTCATCCGCTATCTCAACTTCGCCAAGTTCAATTGCTTTGTTGATGACAGGTCCATATGCAAATTTTGCAAAACTGGGCGTGTTTTTGCGCACAAGTTCTACAGCTTTGTCCAGACTTTGTTGTAGTGCGACTTCCACAATCATGCTGAACTCGACTGGTAGCAAGGCGTCGTTGCGCCTGGAGATTTCCTTAAGAATTTTCTCGGCACCTTCGTTATCTCCAAGTGATATATGCAAATGAAGGAGACTTGTAAGCACGGTGCGAGGTATGGGCGCATTCAGTTGCGCATAGACCTTGACAGCCAAGTCTTGGTCTTTGGTGCGAGCACAGTATGATAAAAGAATTTCAGTCAAACCTTCGACGTTATAATATTCCTCTGTCACCAGAGAAACTAAATGACGAGCAATTCTAAGATACTTCCTAGTTTTGGAAAATTTTTTGATCATTAGACCAAGAACATGAATATCATAGTTCTCAATAGAAGTACCTCGATTGTAGAGGGCTGTTGCAATCAAAGCGGCGCGTGAAGTATTGTTGTATAGCAAATTTGACCTGATCATGTTGAACATTTCCCTGTAAGGAATCTCTCCACCTGCTGTGTGGATCGCCAGATTGAAGGTATCGTTGAGCATTGAAGGAAACTTTTCAGATGAAAGCTCTGTGCCCAATCGCACTAGTTGCCCTTTTTGATGACTACTCAGCACAACAGAAGTGTTCTGTAGCCGTTTGTTCAGCTCAAGTATTGCTTTGATGTTGTACTGAGTTCGGTCGCCATTATGAAGGAGTAATGATGACACAGTTTGATCCACACACCATTGAGACAAGATTTTGGCATTGTCCAGGATGAGACATAAAGAAGCGGCGGCCAAAGGATCTCCCTTATTACAGGCTGTAGACACTAACAGTGCTGCTAGTTCATGTACATCCGTGCCAGGCTTTACAGCCAAGTCGAACTTGTCGTGCCAGAATTGCAAAATTTGGGTGACCGGAATTACTGAGCTTTTTGAGAGCAAACGGGCACATGTGTCGAGTAATATCCTTGCTCCAACATTTTGGTTTTTAAGCAAAGAAACAATGAATAAAGCGGCTTCCGTATTTTTCTTTTCAGAAATCAGTTGTTCGACAATGTGTGATCCGGTAGTGAGTTCTATAAAGTCTTTCGTGTGAGGTAGTGATTCGCTAAAATGAGTGTTGAGCTCTTGGGGAAGAGATGCATGATTTGTTTTAGTGCGTGGGCCAACAAGATTTTCAATTTTGGCCTCTAGTTCGAGCGGAATAGATGAATGCAGTCGGTGAAGATATAAACGAGGAAATCTGCTCGATTTTATAGTATAGTTGGATGTTGCTAAGTGTCGAAGAACTGGGCGTTGTAATGCAGACCTTCCATGGAAGAATCGTATAATATAGGACATTGGTCAATCTTGCTTAGAGAAGATGAAACTAAGTAGCCACTACTCATAACTGCACTAGAGTGAGTAGCGTCCCTAGGTGATCAAGATGTCAGGCCGGAGAAATTTCTAAAGACAAAAAGCGGTGTCAATGTATGTGGCCCATCAGCGTCTCGATTTTTCACCCAGCAGCGATATGGATCAGAAAAAAAGTCGTATGGCGCATATGAATTGTGCTGAAATATTTTTTAACCAGACACAAGCGTGGATATTTGGGCACGCCTACTAAAAATTTCACGCCTTCACACCTTATAGAGAACAGCAAAATGGTCTAGGTTTAAGCCAAAAAAAAAGTATGTAGTCCTTAATGCATGGCCTGCTATGTTTTCTTTGGTAGTCGGACTCTATTAAATAATGATCGCAGCGTTTCAACGTTTCTCCGGCGTAAAGTTCGCTTCGTCTGGGTTAGGTCACTGTCAACCTCTCGGCGTCGCGTGGCAAATTACCTCCCAAATCCGGACTCAGATCTGAGTGAGACACGCGACGCGTCGAATTATTGAATATTTGTTTTTCGCTAATTGAAAATAAATTGAAAATAATTACATCGTGAAAGTGGTGTTTCTTCTCGACTCGCGCCGTAAGAAGTTAATTCATACAAGCCTTTTTTTTCCTCTACACCACATATTCACTTCCATCCGTTCTAAAGTCTTTGCACTGTCGCAGGCTCTAGATTATTTCATATCAGTGAACGGAAGAGATTGTGTCAATTGAAAAAAAAAAGGATAGGGAATGTGGAGAAAGAAGCTGCTATTCTCCGTCGCTTTACAACTTTTCAACCGATCGCTTAACAGAGATTTACTCTTATCGCATCTTCATCGTCCATTATTGGCCTCTCGAGTAATGTCGGGGAAGCAGCAAACGCTCAAGTAAGTTTGAACATACTTTTTTTTTTGCTCGTGAAGATCCTAACAATTCAGCAACTTCTTTGGCCTCTCCAGCGCAGGGCAGAAGCAGGTAAAGACAACGAAACAAACCAAAGTAGACGATTTGGTCAAGCCTGCCAATACCAAAGCCGGTGAAGAGAATTCTAAGACTGCGCTCAAACGGGCCGCTAGCGATGAGCCAGAAGTCGCCTCTTCGAAGCAGGTTTCCTCAACAAAACAGCGACGTAAAGTTTTGAAGGACGATGAAGAATCCGACAAAGAACTTGCTGTCGAGAAGGCTCCTTCGTCTACTCCCCAACCAGAAAAGGCTCCATCTTCGCCCAAATCATCGAAATCTCCGAAATCTCCGAAATCGCCAAAGTCACCTCGGTCACCCAAGTCGCCTAAAAAAGCGAGTGAAAAACCTAAGAAGGAACAAGAGACTGACAGCGAAGATGAGCCCGTTGTAAGCCAATCTTCAATCAACGAAATGTAAGTATTTCATTTTAGAGTGCGCTCGGTGATTCAAATCTAACAAGTTAGCCATAAACTTTCTACAACGTCAGGCGTTAAACTGTTAGACGGAAAGTTCCTTCCTTACAAACTCTTGACGGACACATTTGAAGAAATTGAAAGCAACTCGAGTAGATTGAAAATTATCGCGCTTGCATCGGAGCTGTTTCTGAAGGTTTTGAGAACTAAGCCAGACGATCTTAGTACTGTCACCTACTTATGCATCAACAGACTGGGACCTGACTACGAAGGTTTAGAGCTTGGCTTGGGAGAGTCCCTTATTATCAAGGCTCTTGCAGAAGGCACCGGTCGTACACTTGCTCAAGTTAGGGCAGACTACAAAGAACTTGGAGACCTTGGTGAAATTGCGCTCAAATCTAAAAACAAACAAGCAACCATGTTTCAACCAAAGCCTTTGAGTATTGATGTTGTTCTCAAAAATCTGGAAGATATTGCTAAATCATCTGGAAAAGACAGTCAAAACAAGAAAATCGGCATCATTAAACGCATGCTTACCAGCTGTCAGGGAAGTGAAGCCAAATTCATGATCCGGAGTATAGAGGGCAAACTAAGAATTGGATTAGCTGAAAAATCTGTTTTGACTGCTCTTGCTCAAGCTTTTGTTGCGTGGGAAAGTGACAAAGCTGGAAAAAAACCCAAAGAAGTTGACATTACGAACGCTGAGAACATTATCCGCGAGGTGCATTGTCAGATCCCCAACTACGGTGTCATAATTGAAGCGGCTATCAAAGATGGCATTGAAAATGTGCCGAATACTTGCAAATTGAGCGCGGGTATTCCCTTGAAACCGATGCTGGCTAAACCTACCAAAAGCATTACAGAGATTTTGGATCGTTTTGCTGGAGAGGAGTTCACATGTGAATACAAATATGATGGAGAACGTGCCCAAGTACATTTGCAAGAAAACGGAGCCTTCAAAGTTTACTCTCGTAACATGGAAGACATGTCTCAGCGTTACCCCGATCTTTTGTCAGGGTCTAGTGGTTTTGCAAATACGGGTGTCACTAGTTTTATCCTGGACTGCGAAGCCGTTGCTTGGGACAGAGTTGAGAAGAAGATTTTGCCTTTTCAAGTTCTGTCCACTAGAAAGCGGAAGGATGTCGTTGAAGGTGAAATCAAAGTACAAATTTGTTTGTTCGCCTTTGACCTTTTATACTTGAATGGCACTTCTTTACTGAAAGAGTCACTAAAGGAGAGACGCAGACTACTTGAACAAGAATTTGTACCCATCGATGGCCATTTTGCGTTTTCTCAAGCTATCCATGCAAACGATGTGGAAGAGATCCAAACGTTTTTGGATCAATCTATCAAAGACAGCTGTGAAGGTCTTATGATCAAAATGTTGAACGGCACAGAAAGTGCATACGAACCCTCCAAACGCTCGCGCAACTGGCTGAAACTTAAAAAAGATTATCTTGCGGGAGTAGGTGATTCTCTCGATTTGGTGGTGCTAGGAGCATATCATGGTCGTGGAAAGCGCACCAAGGCATACGGCGCGTACCTCCTGGGGTGCTACAACAGCGAGTCAGAGGAATATGAAACTATTTGCAAGATTGGTACTGGGTTTTCCGATGAGAATTTGGAGTTCCTCCACAAAACGCTATCCCAAACTGTTGTTGACAGCCCCAAGAGCTACTATAGCTTTGACCAGGGTAGTAATGCCCAGCCGGATGTGTGGTTTGAACCTACAATGGTGTGGGAGGTTTTGACGGCTGATCTTTCGCTGTCTCCTATTTACAGAGCGGGTATTGATCAATTAGGCAAGGGAATCTCGCTTAGATTTCCTAGATTTATTCGGATCCGAGATGACAAGGCAGTGGAAGACGCCACAACGTCGAACCAAGTTGTTGAGTTTTACCAAAGACAAGCATCTGTACAGAACAATTAGTTTTGAATATTTAATAAGTAAGTAATATACTGGGTTCTTTTTTTTCATGGGCGTTTTCGCTTTGTAGCTGAGAGATGGATCCTGCGTTCGTTGGGAGTTGCAATCCTTTATTCCTTTTCTCACCACAACCAAGCTTCACCTATTCTTCAATCACCATGCCTGCCCAAGTTGTCAAGTACCCTTTTCTTATTTCCAAGTATGAGAACTCGATTCATTTTCAAGTAATTTAATTAACGCTTATTAGGTTTCTTGACCCCATTTTTGGCGTCGCTGTGGGTGTCATGTCTTTCTACAGTTACGAGCAAAGAGTGGGTAGAGAGGATGGCCACACACTCAAAGATCTAGTCTCGAAAAAGATTGAGAGCATGAGGCAAGCAGAAAACTAATCTTCAAGTCGGTCCAAATACCTGTCTTCACAGTCATGTATATAATTTACGAAACGTTACGAAACTCATCTGTTCCAACCTCTCAGCGTCAAGTAACGCAACCAGTAACCCCCCTAATCCAGCCAATGAAACGATATGAACTCTGGTGAATATTTCACTGCCCATGATCATGCTTAATAGAAAATTCCGTAGTTACTTTTCAGCGGATTGGCCATAAACTTCTACCCGTACTCTGCTGTCAGGAAGTATGGCTGGAGTTTGCATCAGTATAGCCCAGGGCTAGGGCTATAACTACCAACCTCGGTTAAGCTTATTCAATCTGCCTTCACAAATCGTCCTTTCTTCTTGGGCTCCCCACATTCATGAACAAACACTATTTTAGGACCATTCACGACATACCCCCATGACTATAACTTCTGACACTTTGCGAGAACACAGGAGAAAGCTGCTAGATGCTCTTTCAAACACTGTTCCGCAACCACGAGTGGGCCAGCTCGATGCATCCATCCTCGATAGCGAGCTTGTCGATTTGCTGAAAACACAATTATGGAACGTTTTTACAAATTTCCGGCCCCATTTAAAGGACAGCTACGAGAGTGAACTTCTTTTGGCGCTCAAATTACTTATATTTAAACTGACGGTATGGGATCACTCCGCGACATATGGTGCCAAACTTCAAAATCTCAAGTTTGTGGACGGACGGGTGGGGACAAGCTTGAGCCGACCTCTAAGTCGAACGCAAAAACTAGGATATGGCTTACTAGTTGTAGGCGGTGAATTTCTATGGGACAGACTAGAGCGATTCACATCCGAATTGAGTGACTCGAGCAATTACGACAGTCAGCGAGCACGGTTAGGTAGGGTTTTACGAAAACTCTCGGATCTACTGTCTTCACTCTGGTCCATATCAAGCTTGTTCAACTTTCTTTTATTTCTCTACACGGGAAGGTATTCGACACTTATTTTACGACTGCTGCGAATCAGACTGGTGCCAGCTAGCAGATCATTATCGAGACAAGTTAATTTTGAATTCCAGAACCGACAACTTGTGTGGAACGCATTTACAGAATTTCTATTCTTCATTGTGCCAATCATGA
The DNA here is from genome assembly GCA_030566025.1 of Geotrichum cucujoidarum. Lineage (NCBI taxonomy): Eukaryota > Fungi > Ascomycota > Dipodascomycetes > Dipodascales > Dipodascaceae > Geotrichum > Geotrichum cucujoidarum. Next base: position 89,514 of record JAJMHN010000048.1, on the reverse strand, counting down.
ATCTACCAAAAATCAAGCGCCAAATATCGAAATTAGTCACAAAAGCTCTTGGCTCCAAGTCTGTTTCCACTAGTCAGGATAGTCAACTGTCATTTCTTCCTGAAAAGACTTGTGCTATATGTTATCAGGGATCCAATGATAGCGAGGACGGAAACAGCTTTGCCGCTCACAACACTGATGTGACGAATCCTTACGAAGCGTTAGAGTGCAAGCATATCTACTGCTATGTCTGTATCACGACTAAACTCTTGGAAGCAAGTGGCGAGGGTTGGAATTGTTTGAGATGCACTGCAATAATCACAAAAGCCCGCCCATATGTGGATGTCAATTACAACGCCATCCATGTCTCACCAGCTGCCATGAAGGAAGTCAATGAGGTTGTGACCAAAGAGGTTCTTTCTAAGGAAACTAGAAAGGATGAAAGCGAGGGTGAAAGTGGAAGTGAAAGTGACAGTGAGAGTGAGCCAGATGCAGAGATGGAGAAATTTGGCGATTCAAACGATGAAGAAGACGCGAAAACCAGTGTTGTTCAGGAAGATTTCGAAGAGCAATACGAAGAGGAGGAAGACGAGGATTATGAGGATGAAGAAATTGAAGGGAGTGGGTTTGTTGTTGCCGATGAAGACTTTTAGAAAAGTGATATTATTGTGAGCCCGCATCAGTACCAAATTTTCATGACCTGGCCACACTTGTAGCATAGCTGAGATGAAATTATCATGATTTTACATCTTTAATATTTGTGGTCAAACTATCAATCCTAACATTGATCAATGTTAGGGATCGGGAAGACTGATTTAATGTCACGTGAATCATTGGGAGAGCCACGTAAAATGTACTTTTCAATGAAAAAGGGCAGGAATGATCTCAAGTACACCAGCAAAAGCATTTCCGTCTGGGCTCTCACAATCTTACCTTACTACCAAACTTCCGACAAATTTGCTATATAGTGACGCTTTCTGCCCGGTTGTTTAAACAACTGAAAATCTGCCAATAGAGATATTACACGGATCATTGCTGACAGAAGTGAGTGTAGACGCCTAGAGGACTAGCAAATTTTACATCACCATGTCTATGCCTGTGCTGGCGCCAATGCACATTGGCCGCACGTACAGTCTCAATACGTTACCGAGTCATTTACTGGATAGGATTCTTGACGAACTGAGCGTTTTAGACCTGTACTCCTTGTCACAGGTTTCAAGGAAGCTTTCCAGATCGGTCGACACAGACTCACTATGGAGCCCACGACTAGAGCATATGGGCATATGGAAACAGGAACCAGCGCCTACAAGACAAAGTAGTAGGCCGCAAAATACTAGCTCTTCAAACAATAATTTGTTATTTGACAGCAATGCTAGCTCGTTTCCGGTGCAGGGGCTGCAAAACGTGTCGATATTGACACCAAACACTGCCGGAAGCAGCCCTGAACAACACGACTATAAAGATTCGCCATTGAACATACTAGACAATGTTGGACTGACAGCAAATCCTGGTAGCGCGAAGTCGACTTACACGAGAATTTTTAAATGCCTATATCCCTTTTATCACGACATTTTGCAATCAGGGACACATGTCGAGCCTGAGATTTTCAGGATATACCGCGATCCAGTCGACCAGGCAAAATTGCTGGCACAATTAAAACGGTTCGCTCAAAGTGACGACAAAGAGCAAGATCACTACGAAAACGTGGGCAAACTTGCCAGTGTGTACGAAGTGTTTGAGAACGCGGCTCTGGGTGAATTCGAGACAGGGTTTGACGAAAACGACATAGAAGGCAGGGTCAAAAAGTTTGCAGACGTTCTGGTAACACTCAATGGCGGCGAGTCTTGTGTCCAGCTTTTCATCCAAAAAAACCAATTGGTTTACGACAGTGCTGGCGACGCAAGTGAATTTTTAAACGAATATACCCACAAACTCGACACACAGAAGCTTCAAACCATGCTCAAAAAGACCAGCGATTCAATCAACAAAGAAGCCAAAGTCATTGATGCCATTTTCCCTCCCTCGGCGCAAGTTCTTCCAGGTTTGTGCCAGCATATTATCGAAGAAAACATTCTCGAACTATTCATCTCAATCATTACGTTAACCAAGGAAAAGGATACAAAAGCATACTTGGAAGCCGTCCCTTATTGCTACGTTTACTTCTTGTGGTTCCTCGAATCTTTAGAGCCCCCCAGGGAGTCGGTGCAAGAGTTCCGAAAGGGTTTAAAGCATCATTTTATGAACATTTTTGACATTTATGTGGAGGCTTACCTTGACGAAGAAGTCAAGAATTTTTCAAGCCACGCCAAGTCAGAAGTTCTGCAATGGGAGAAGGATGCGCGTGATGCTGAAGTGGCTGTCGAGACATTGCTTCTTAGTAACGTTTCTAAAGCTAAAGATAAAAAGGACATTTTGGCGTCATTCAAGAAAGTCCTGATGATGCCCGTGTCCGTCATGCCTTTTGGCGGCAGTTCTACCCCATCAAACGCCGTCAGCTCTTCAGCAAATAACAGCACAGCGTCTCTGCCTAATCAAATCAAGTCTCCTCGAGAGAGCTCTACAACATCTCTTTCTGGCGTTGCTTCTGCTTCTGATAGCCCACGGCCTACGACTCCAGTAGCGGTTGCACGCAATGCGAGCACCGCTAGTAGCACAAAAACGGATACTTTTTTAAAAAGATCTTCTGCGATACCATCTACATTACCAACAACCGAATTTGATGCGCGCATGGCGGTCATGACAAACAGATTGGCAGGCATCAACACGCTTTTCAGTCTAGAACTGGGCCTCAGTATTATTCGAGCAGGCCGAGACGCCATTGAGCGAGCAGGCAAGTTTGTGTCCGTTGGCGGTGATTTGGGGCTTGAGGCAAAAGAACATTGTGAAGCAATCTTTGTTCAGCTACTTCGCAATGTCGGAGGCTTGCACATGCGCAGTGGATTCGAAAAAGCACTTGAGACCCTTGACAAGTACGACGCAACAACCAGCCAAAAAACGGTCGGCACTGATGGCAAGCAAGGCAATGAACATAATGCAGTCGAACCCCTGGCGATTTTTGCCGAGCTGGTGAATATCGGCGATTTGATCCAGCAAATGATCCATGTGTTTTTCGAAGAGGAACTCGCACTGCGCGGATACATTGACCGCAATAGTTTTTCGTCTCCGGCCATCAAGGAGAAAAAGAACTTTGAGAAAATGCTTGACTCCTACGTTGCCAATGGTCTCAACAAGGGAATCGATGTGCTCATGAACCAAATTGACTACATTTTCTTGACTGAGCAAAAGCCGACTGATTTCTTTCCAGGAAAGCATGGAGACATTGCAGGCACGGGCAATGCGGCACCAGCAACAGGAAACCGTGGCAGCATCATTTTTAAATCTACGGCTGACTTTGACATGGAGCCAACCGTACCGGCACAAAAAGTCGTGAGCTTGCTCAAACTCCACACTGGGTTACTAGCGGGGTCCACGGACCGATCAGTGATTGATGTCTTCCAGCAAGAAGTCGGCGTGCGCTTCTTTGGTTCCCTTTGCAAACACATTAAACGGCAAACCATTTCAGTCGAGGGCAGCGTCAAGTTACTCTTGGATCTCAACCATTTCTACAACTTTGTGCTTTCGCTCCGCCAGCAGCCCGTCACGCCCTATTTCGCGGCGCTCAAAGAAGTGGGCCAAATGTACCTGATCTCAGGCCGCGACGCCAAGGAGCTGGGCAAGATGCTGTCGGACATGACGAGGTTTGGCGGGGTGTTGACGCCAGAGGAGGTGTTTGAGTTTGCGCAGCGGAGAGAGGACTGGCTACGGGTCAGGAAGGAGGTTGAAAAGGTCATGTACGGCTTTGGCGTGGCAGACTGCACCATCATGTAAAAAAGAGAAGGCATTTAATATATTAGTATACAGAGACTTGCGAGTTTGGTATTAATAGATAATTTTTTTGTTTATGCAAATTATGAAAGCAGGTTCGTGTATTAGAAGAGTCGTGTCGTGATATAAATTCGTATTCGTTGTAATTGATGGTATTGCAAAGCTAGCTGGATGTGTGCTCAAGTCTCATCCGTGCCAACGACTACTGCATGTTAGTGAAACATAAACTATTGAAAAAAGGTTAAGAACTCACCATTGAAGACGAGGCCGACGCCACGTCCGTACGCCTCGACCCATTTCTCGGCCATGCCCGTCACGCGCTCGACCATGCCGCCGCCTGCTGCGACCAAGAGCTCAATGTGACAGGTCTTGAGACTTTTTGGCAGGTTTTTGAAAAAAGGTTCGCCGGGCATGGCAAAACCTTTAATGCTGAGGTGTTGGAGTTGGTGGCACTTGTGGTTGGAGAGGGTCAAGGGATGCCAGGACAAGGGCGCGCTTTGGGGGAGGTGGAGGCTGAACGTTTCGAGGTCGGGTGGGGGTAGTTGGGCTAGTGTCTTGAGCCGTTCGCTGTCTAGGTATATCTGTTAGCAAAGAAAGTTGTCGCATACTTGTGGTTTTTGGCTTACATGTGAAGGAGCGGTAGCAGTGTGTGTATGCCACTTCGAGATGGCGTATGGGCCCAAAGTCTTGAATCTCAAAAGGGTACTCCCAGACGCAGTTTTTGAAATGCAGGGTCGAGATATTATTTTTCGGTATGGTGTTGGCAAATGCCGGCATGTCTTCGTCGTAGTCGTGCATGAGGTCTTCGTTGGTGACGTTGAAGCCCTCCAGGACGAGAGTGTGGACGTCTTTGAAAGCGGCGAGATCGCAAATGTTGAAAATGGGCAGCTTGAGGCCGTTGTTGTCGGCCCGGCCACGGCTCTGTCTAGCAATGTGCGAAACGATGGAAAACTCGGTGAGTTTTGGCCATGGTTTGCTTTCGGTCTCTTTTAGTTGGTCTTTCCGCCGAACGTACTTGAGCCAGCTGCTGCTGCCGCTGTTGACTAGCGAGACGCTTTTCAAAGCGCTGCAGGTACAAATAAGCTTGCCCAGTTCGTCATTCTTGTGCCACTCACCCCAGCTGCTGGGTTCGGAAAGTATCAGCTTGGTCACAAACTTGCTAATGTCGACTTGTCCAGTTTCTTCTTGGCCCAGAAAAGTGTCAATCTGGTCCCATGTTAGCCGTAGCTCTTGGAATATAGCTGGGCTAGCAACTGCGCGCGTTCTTTTGCAGGCACTGGCTAAGGAAACTGTATCTTTGTGTTCCATGAAGCGGATAACAGACTGAACAAGCTCGGTGGGAAGCGACAGTAGCGTTGAACGGTCTTCTGAAGCGCGAGGCGAGTCTTGTGGTGAAGGCGGGAGGGCCATGGACGAGGACGACGTCGAGTGGGGCATCACGGTCGCTTCTTCTTCTGCTTGTGTTCCTGCTGCTTCTACTGTGCTTTCTGCTTCTGGCGGTAGCAGTTCTGTTTCTATATGAGGTCTTTGCTCAAACGGCGGCGGGGTGGTCGTATTGAGTCGCTGTTTCTTCTTGACGTGGTTATCACTGAGACGTGTCGGCGGCGAGTCCTCCATAGCTGGCGCTGTGTGATGAGCTGGCGCTAATGAGATGCGTGTGCGTGTCTATAGGGGTCTTTGCGTGGTTCTGTCTGGTCTAGAGAAGAGAGTCATAAAATGAGCGCTGGAAATGACGCCAAAGGTGCTGAGCATTTGCCGGGCAGGGCGAAAGTCCCGAATTGGGAAAACCCTCAACGGCTTTTCAATGGCCAGAACGAGCGGCCGGGCAGACGCGCCAGAACAGACCGCGAAGGCGACGGTCCAGATCAGTGCAGAGCTGCTGGAGCCGTAATCGCAGCAAGTCCCCTGGAGCGAGATCTGGAGTAGTCCGCAGGCCCAGTTAAAGCTGCGTTGTGGTGAAACATCCCTGCCTAGTCAGCCCAGAAAAGCCCAGGCCTGGGGTACGCAAGAGACCGGGACATGGCCGCGCCGGATCCCGTCTGCGCGCCGTCTCTGGAGTGCCCGGGACACCTGCGCACGCGGTCTCCTGGTCCATTCCGGCGTCTGCAGAGCCAATCGGAACGGCGTGCCCGCTATAATTCCCACGCCGTATAGCAGTAACTATTGCATTGCCAACTGCAGGCCAGGCAGTGCGAGACTCTGCGCGCGGGTGTCTCGGGTGCCGGTGCCTGCAAAGTCCCGGGGCCTCTGACGAAGCCCACGGAACACCTGCCCGTGCCTCGCCTGCCTCGCCTGCCCTGCCTGCCCTGCCTGCCCTGCCTGCCTTGTCTTGTCGGCCTGGGCCGTTGGAGCGTTGGGCGGTGTTTACGGATTTCTCTTTTCGGGGGCCCAAAACTTGTTTTTCACCGGGCAAAAGTTTGGTTCTTCTTCTTTGTTGGCCAGAACAGTCGGAATCATAATAAACCACGCTCACAAACAGCTACGCCTGCCATTTCCCTCCGCCGATTTGTTTTGCCCTGTTTTTCTGCCCGCCAGTCCTTCCTGCTTCCTTTGCAGAGTCCTTTCCTTTCGCCTGCTCAGTCGCTCCTTTCTAATTGCATTTTCTCCGTGTCTCACCGCATAGCCAGTTGGCAAACTCTCTCTCCCACTGCCCCTTTTCCGCCAAACCGCCCGATCTTTTCTACTCTCCAACTACTAGGTACTGCCGCCTGCTGCTGCTGCTTTCACCATGGTCTCGTCTCTCCCGCACACAGACGCTCTGGCACTGGCCGAGCAAGTGGTCTACATGTCTGCCACCTTTGATCCGTCGACAAAGTTACCCCTGGCCGTCATGAACTCCACCGCCTTTCCGAAAAACCCCGATGACTATACCCCAGAACTCATGGCAAGGCTTTTCGAACGCCTGCCCAAGACACCATACTGCTTGGTACTGTTTGCCTGTGGCGCCCCCAACAAACCCTCCTGGTCCTGGATCTCTAAAATATACGCCATGCTGGACCGCCAAGACAAGAAACGGGTCCAAAAGGTGTACATTGTGCACGAGTCCTGGTGGGTCCGCGCCGTCACAGAAATGGTCCGAGGAGTCGTTTCCAGCAAGTTCAAAAAGAAGATCCTGCACATGTCGTCGCTCAGTGAGCTCGCAAAGCATTTAGACATTACCCAGATCAACATCCCGCCCTCGGTCTACATTTACAACCTCAAGATTGAGGACTCAATCACAATTCCCAGGCACATGACCCCAATATTCGGTGTCCCTCTGCACAGAGACGGCGACAGGGTGGTCTATCCTGCCATGTGGACCAGTTGCTGCGAGTACCTCAAGGTCTCGGGCGTACACACAAAAAACATATTCCAACAAGACGGCGACGCCGTCACTCGCATTCTCAAGGACGCCTACGACAGAGGCCAATTGCTTGTCCTCGATCAGTACGGGTAAGTAAACAACCATTTCTAATGTAGTTCCTACTAACATTTTTAGTCCAACACAAACAGCTTCGCTCATGAAACTCTACCTCCAGGAGCTGCCAAATCCCATTCTACCCATTCGGTACATTCCTCTCCCCATTCAAGACACACCAGACTACAGTTTCCAAGTCTTTCAGTCACTGCCCTATGTCACACAAAAGTTCATGTGCGACCTGTTACCGCTGTTTACGACCATGATTCAAAACTCGGCCAAAACGTGCCACAACTCGCAAACGATTGCCATGTGCCTCGCGCCCAGCTTTATCGGCAGGTATGCCAGCCGAAAGGACAGTCTGGCCGTTGCAATCAAGTACACCCGCAACCTTATTGACCACTGGCCTCAAATCGACGACCGGCTGGCGGAGTACATTGACAGCGACGACAGTGAAGACGGCTACTCGGCGTTCCGTTCTGGAGACAGCAACAAGGTCGCAAGGATGAAGTCCTTTGACACGCCATCTGCGTTCCGTGCGCTTAGTAGACACAACATTCGTGCAGTCAACTCACACCAGGACGTCTCCAATAGCGTTGACGCGTTTCCGGGGGTATCCAAAACCCAAGTCCGCAGCTTCAGCTCGGCCGCCTCGGGCCGCGTGCACGACGACTGCCCGCCGCCACCGTTACCGCGGTCCATTCACACTAGCCGGTCCATGACCTCTGACTCCTCGGGCGAGCACAGCGTGGACTCCAAGTCCAGCCGCGACTACCTCACCTCTTCGTCCACCACCACGTCCATGGGCCCGCCGCCACCTCCACCACCGAAACTGCGTAAGAGCGCGTCCACCATCCTGCGCCCTACTATTTCAACGTCGTCTCTCACTGTAGCCAGCGCTAGCGCCCCATCCCTTCCCTCGCCCACCAAGGACCACTACACACACGTTCCCCAGCAGCACAAGCTCAAGACGCGCAGCTCGTACTCGGGCGACCTCAACCAGAACTTCAAGCACGGCGATGCTTCTGCTACTGCGCCCGGCTCTGGCGCCAAAGTCTTCCATGCCACGACGACCAAGCGCGGCCGCATGGTGGCGGAACTTACCAAGCTCTACGAGGAAAAGACGTCGAGCATGGCTGCGCCCCACCGCCGGCCCATGGTCCTCCTAGAAATGGACAAGAGCAAGTCCAACATTTTGTCTTGATTGCTGACGTCTTTTTTCATGTTTTACCATTGTGTTTTTTTTTTTCCACTTTATTTATTAGGACAGTTCATGACCATAATTTCCTCTAATTGTTGCCCCTTCTGTCTGTTTTATCTGTCTCGTTTATCTGATCATGTCCCATATATTACACACAAGTACATAAAAACCAAATTGATTGCATATCTTACTCTAGGTTTTTTTAAACATGCTGGCTGATGTTCTCATGCAATTATATTCAAATCTTGGTACTCGCACGCCTTGTTATCGCCGACATGGTCTTTATGAAACATGGGTCCATAGTCCTCCACAATCTGTTGCAGCGCCTTGGCATATTTTTCATGGTACAGGTCAACTTCTTCTGAACTCGGATCCGGCACATATGGGACCTCTATGGGCGCGCCCACGACAATATTGATTGGCCGCCTATAAGGGATAATTCCAAAATCGCCAGTAAAAATCCCGCGCGCGTACATGAGGGGCACCGTGAACCCAAACTTTTGTTTGAGCCAAGCCTGGAACCGAAACATTTTAGACATTGGGTCCGGTTGGACTTGGTCGTAGAGGTCGTTTTCACCAAAGGCCATGATGGGGACGAGGGAGGTTCCTGGGGTGGCCATGGCGATTTTAACAAAACCTTTGCGTTTGGCAAGGACAAGGTCGAGGGAGCCGGGCCGGGCAAGAAGGGATTCCTGGGCGCCGCCGACTACAATCAGGATGCTGTGGCCGCGCGCAAGAATGGCTTGGCAGTTCTTGCGGCCGACAGAGGCCAGCCCCAAAGAGAGCAGGTAGTCGCGATGGAACGGGAGCGTGAACTGGTTGGCAATGGTGAGCAACGAGACCGGGATCCCTGGGAACATGTCTGAGAAATGGGCCCCTCCGTTTGTAATACCGCCTAGTGCGCCCATGCCAATTATTCCATGCGGATGGTAGCCGAATATGTACTGTTTGCCCGTGGAAGTTTTGGGGACTGCTGGTCTGGATCGAAACAGGCGTGACCACAGCCCGACATTTGGTGTATCGTAGTCTCGACTAGACTGGAGGATCCTGGGTAAGGCTTTACCGTCTGCTTCGCTATCTGAGTTGATGTCGCCAGCCATGGAATTGCTGCGGGAGACAACCGTGCTCGCGTCGCTTTGCACCTCTTCGTCGCTCGAGTCCAGCACCGTCTTGTCTGCAACCACCGCTGGCCCATTTTCGTCCTTGTCCACAAACGACGGTTCTAGCTCTGCTGTTTTGTACACTGTGATGGGAAAAAACGCAGCAAACGCGTCCCAAAACACATTGTCGGAGACCCAGGCCACCCTGCGATCAGCAGCCTTGCCGTTGTGCGGGCTTGCATCACATGCCATGTAAACCTAGAAAAACTTGGTGTTAGCTCTTACCTCGCTTCGTCGCCCACCAAGACCCTGAACATCAGGAAATGAAAATGAAAAACAAAAACTCACCAAGTAGGCCAGCACGAGGGGCCAGAGGGGCGGGTACGCGCAACAGAGCAAGAACGTGCTGACGAGGATCGGGATCGTGTACACATGCCAGGCCACGGCCAGGGGCTGCAGCAGCCGGAACACATCAAGCCTCGGCAGAATGGGCACTGCTGACGTCCAAGTCCAGTGTCGTTCTGCTGGCCTTGGCGGTTTCGTTTGCGGCTCTGACTGCTTCTGCTTCTGCTTCTGCCGTTGCTGTTGTTGGATCATGCCACCACGGCCTTCGTCGTGGCGGTCCCTTCGTCGCGGCTTGCCACGGTGCGAGCGAGCCATGCTTGTTATGCGGAAAGCTATCTATCTCGGCAACGCCGCAAACTCCAGCTACTCTTTCTAAGTCACGACCAGAAGTGGCACTGGCGACTGAGATGCACTTGCAGTATCTACCAAGTGGATCCGGTGTGATTGTAGAGAAGGAAAGAATGGAACTGAAAAAAAAAGGTGAAAAAAAGGTGAAAAAAAGGTGAAAAAAATGGAGTATTTACAAATGTTTGTGACAGGGACTTGAAACGGAAGGCCCTGTCCGTGCTTTGTCCCTGTCCATTCCACCGCGCGCAACGCCAGGCTGAACGAGAATCACGGCGATTGCGCGACAAGGCCCAGGGCGCTCAGAATCGTACCGAGTTGGCGGTCTGAGCGGGAAGCTGCGCAGTAACTCAATCCCTGGGCCAGGGCCCCGCCAGCCCCTCCACTGCCGGGCGTAGCAATGATCCAGGGCCACTGTACCCGTCTCCGCGCTCTCCAAGCACGCCAGTACGACGTGGCCAGCTACGCCCTCGTCTAGCTCGAATTGGCGGTGACGTGCAACTGGCTAGCTACGTATTCGACCAGCCCAGTCCGCGACTGCCTCTGCTATAGCTTGCAACGGCGGCCTTTGCCCTTGTCGCGAGTCCTGCACGCGCTGAATCCAAACTTCACTCAGGCACGCGCCAAATAAGCTGCGTATCTTTTGCGCGTTTCACGCAACTTAGCCAGAGCCCTACTACGCCCCAGCCCACAATATCCCGTTCTCGGTGCCTCAGTTTACCTACGCCCAGCCCTAACCTCTGAAAATTGGAGCTTTGGGATCACGAATTTTTCGCTCCAACCAGGAATCGCGCCCAGCGGAATCGTCGTCCAAGAACCCTTTTGCCGAGATCCTACAAACACACTGCTCCGTACCAGAAGCACGAGCACGGTAAACTGCATATATACAACTACTCGACAAGTTACGTGGTCTCGACCTACACACACCTTTTGCATTTCCAACCAACACACAACACAACACACACCATGCTCAGTCGATGCGTCCGACCTGCCACTTTGATGGCCACTCCCGCCCGCCGCATGGCACTCCTCTCCCAGAGCTTTTCCACCACGCGGTCACAGCAGCTCGACTTTGTGCGCAAGCCCACCGCCAAGGTGGCCCCTCCCACCGAGCAGATCCCCGACGTCGAGACGTTCTTGACCAAGATTGGCCGCAAGGCCGTCGAGGTCGCCGACACCTTTGAGACGTGGCAGTCGCTAATGACCATGTCGTCGGCAGACATGAAGCAAAAGGGCATCGACACCCGTTTGAGAAGGTATGCACAAGACTATTACCACGAGTTTTTTCACCCAATATACAAATGCTAACTTCTATTAGATACATTCTGGCCTCGAGAGAAAAGTTCCTCAAGGGCGAGGAGCTCAAGGAGATCAAGCGCGGCAAGAAGTCGTGGGGTGGTGAGCGCCGACGGAAGGCCAACCGCGCCGAGTTCCTTGCCCAGGAGTACCGCAAGGCCCACCACGAGCGTATTGCCAGAGAAGCCGCCCAGGCTTAAGTTTAACCTTGGCGAGCTGATTAAATTAGGAAGGTGCCCCAGGATTTGGAACAGGGGAGGGTTATGAGAGCGTCTTGAAAACAAAGTCCTTTCCGAACTCATTTTGTACATAATTGTAAAGTAAAGAAGAAAAATAAAACAAGAACGATTCTATTCTTTCGTGACATGTCCTATAGTATGCGTGATATGTCTCTCTCTGTTTAATTGTCCTCGGCGTTTGTAAACAGCTTGGCCAGGCGCTGGGCTTCAGCGACCATGACCTCCTCCGACCTTGGTCCCGATCTAGTCGCGTCAGGGTTCGTAAACGCCTTGTCTGTTCTCCCCGCCTCGCTTATAATCCTAAAACTCTCCGCCAAGTCGCCCTGTTTCGAGTTTATGAGCTCGTAGATCTGGTCAATGTTGTCGAGGTCGTTAAGCCGGCGCGGGATGATGTGGCAGTGGACGTGGGGCACAGTTTGGCCGGCGAGGGGCCCGTCCTGGATCGCAATGTTGAGCGCGTCGGCTTTATACTCGGTCTCGATTGCGCGCGCGACGCGCTGCACGGTGCTGTAAAAGTCGGTCGACTCGGCGGCGCTGAGGTCGCTGAGCCGGCCCGTCACGCGGTTCGGGCACACGAGAACGTGTCCGGGCAGAATGGGCTTGAGGTTGACGAGACCAAACGATAGCGGCGTCCGCAGAAAGACCTGCGATGTGACAATAAAGGGTCCGAACCGGACAAGACTCTGGCTGCTCATGGTTCAATTGCAAGTTGATGTTGAATGGTAGGGTTGGAAGAAATTCAAGGAATGCTCCCAGGAACGCAATTGGGAATTTATTGGCTGGAACCATATTACGGCGAAACCAGCAAGCCAGGTCCGTAAAACACAAAACCACAAGACTTTAGCAACATGAGACTGTAATTTCATCTATACAGTTATTTATCTTCATTATGTGATGTTTAGAGTCTGCGGTTGACAGACTTGTCTGGGGAATGGTACTGCGAGGAGCTGGAGGTGCCCTCGACAGGCTCGATCTCGCTTTGACCAAGCTGAGGTGCATCACTAGGACCGGCTTCTGCGTTGCTAAAGGAGTTATTTGACTCTTCACTAGATGTGTCTTCCGTCCATGCCAGTTCTTCGGTTGGAAGTTCTTCGACAACTTGTTCCGCCAGTGGTTCCTGCTGCGGTTCTTGCTGCCGCTCTTCTTGTTGCTGCTGCTCCGCCTCCAATGCCCTTCTTCTTTCCCTTTCCCTTCGCTCCACATGCTCGTGTCGTCTCCTATCCTCTCTCACCCAGTTCTCGTATACAAATGGGAACAAGCTGCCCACAAACATGAACAGAATGCCTTGGACCTGCCAAAGCAACTCGCCCCACCGGCTCTCCTCGCGGCCTTGGCCACCTGCTTCCGCAAGCAGGTTGTCGTTCTCGGTGGCGTTTTCGTTTTCGTTTGGCTCGCGACGCTGGTCCGCTGCGGGTTGTTGCGCGGCCGCGGCCGCAGGTGGTGGGGGCGCCGCTTGGGGGACTTGCGGGTGTCTGTGAGGCAAAAACTCAACCAACCGACCCAGTCGCTGTCGAACCTCGGCCAGGTTGACAATATGGTCGGGGAGCATATCCGCATGCCACAACGAGACTAATGTCGCAACAATCATGACGGCCCAGAAATGGAACGGGTTCACAATAGCATGGGCAAAGATTTCCTCAAAGACATAGACCCGGAAAAGAACGACTAGCAAGTTGAAGTTGTTGCGGAAAAAGTTGACGTTGATGTCGAGTCGCCTGTTGCCAATTTGAATGTGCGCGCCGCCGCCGTTGCCGGCCTGCGGCTGTGGTTGTAGCGGTTGCTGCTGAGCGTTGACCGCGGCGACGGCTTGTGGTAAAGGCTGAGTATGCGTGGGTTGGGGCACAGCTCCCTGTGGCGTATACTTTTGGGGCAGCGAAATGTAAAGGTTTCTGCCTGTTGCTTCAAGGTCCGGGTTATAAATGGGCCGTTCAAGCAGGAAGTTGTGTATACACGCTCTGCTATGTAATCCCTCAGTTCTGATTTCCTTGTTGGCCATGAGAGATAGTCGCTTGATACTGTCTGGCGACAAGCAGCACAGAAGCTCGCCCTGGTAGTTTCGAACAAACGAAACTTGGTTTGCGGGGACAGGTACCTTGACTCCAGAGGGGAGAGTAATGTAAATGGACGGTTCGCTGAGATATGATGCATTTGACGTGAAACGGTCGATATTTAGAATACCAGCATTGCCAGATCGTGAGAACTCAATTTCAAAGTGGTCGTTGCTAGTGGCCGTGTCCTGTCTAGGTAATTCGGGCGAAGCAGGGGGAGGCGCAAAAGCTGGCACAGGATCCCATATGCGCGAACTTGGGCCAGCATTGGTTGCAACTATAGGTGTAGTCTGCTCTTCTATCTGAGAAGCAGTGTTGCTTTCTGGTTGTGCTGGCTCTACTGTGGGTGCTTGTTGAGGTGGCGCAACAGGCGCCGTGGCATTGCTAGAACTGCTCGCATCAGACGATCCAAAGAACGGTTTCAACAGGCCTCCCATGCCAGAGCCTTTCCCTTTGGGTGCTGGGGCTTCCAACGGCCTCACAACCAAATGGAAATGCACCGATTTCGCACCCTCACTGCCATTTTCCTTCAATACGGTAGCTATTGTCTTGGCGTCCTCCAAAAACTGGCCTCTGAAAATCAATCGCTGTCTCTCTGTAGACGGTGCTTCGCTGTGTCCCACGGGGAACTTGTCGAGAATGGCTTGCTTGAGGTCAAGAACCGTGGAGTCGGGGGCGACTTGAAATACAATGAGCTTGCCAATGACCAGCGCTGTGGGTGACGCCACCTTGACGTTAATTTTGCCGTCGTTCGCCGACTCTTCGTTCATGCTTGCAGGTTAGCTGGTGTGTTTACTGACAGGCTCTCAATTGACTGGTTTATCTGTCAGTAGCTGGTGATGTTCAGTAACGCTGTAGGTATGGTGCAAGCTTGTTGTAGGTTAGTTGAAACGCCAGCACCATCCGAAAAGTGTGGGTTAGGGTGGGTAAACCATTTGGGAGGTCTTGACCTGGGGCTTGACCCCAGATTTGGATTCAACAACAGAACAAGAGCTAAGTATGATTTAAGCAGTGTTCAATGCGCTAAGACTGCGTCTGATTGAAGACGGTATTTCAAATCGTTTTCACAGCTTGTTTAAATGATTCTCAAGTCGTGGGGCAGGCAACATATACAGCCATAAAAACCGCAAATGCCAGAAGAAGTAGTTTGTTTATAGGTTTATTATATTGATTGATACAAGCGGCACTTTGTACCTAAAACGTCTTGAATAACTAGGTAGTTAATTCGAAGCCGGCAATATCGCCGAACGCTCCAACTTGCTGGTTATGTTAACCTGGGTTTGCTCATGAACCAGGGCCGCTGGTGAGCAACCCTGGGATTGCCCGTATTCGCATTGCCGTTCCTGTTTCTCGCTAAGAGCCCGGCCCAGAAGCACTCGGGTCGCAGTTGCGAGCACAACCAACGTGCTCTGCTGTGCCATGAAACGATCTTTTCAAAGTACAAACTTGCGTTTTTCAGATGAATCCAACTCGACGGAAACTTTCAACGTCTGCTCTGGCCTTTTTGACATGAATTCAGAGGGAAAAAGCTTTGAGATTGGCTTTTTCTGCCTCGTGTGTGCTGAATAAGCTCTGACACAAGCACGCCGCCCGTGTAAAATAAGCTCAAATAGAACATTCCATGCATGACACATTGCATGAACTGGCACCTCTTGGCTGCGTTCCCCGTACTAGCGCCAGATCGTTCCATGCATGGATGACTAGCAAAAAAACACAAAAAGAAAAAAGAAAAAAGGTCGAGCGCTGTGGCATTGGTTCGGGCTGCCTTCCAGACTGCGACAAGTTCAAGTCCAACTACAGCCAGACGGCTCATGGACAGAGAGACAAGTTCCAGGAAAGGCCTCCGCCATGTCTTCTACTGTCTTCTACTGAGCACACCCCCGAGTGTGGTCAATCTAACGCACCAGAGCCCGCACAGATTCAGGGGATGGGACACGGTGCCGCCCTTCTTGGGCCCAATTCGAGAGGCCCCGTTCAAGAAAAATGAGGCAGAGCACCAGGACCAGCTCGATGAGCGCGCCCCGGAGTGGCCACCAGGTGCGTTGTGCAGTCCACCAATCTCCCCCGCCTGTTTATGATTACCACGACGTAACCACTTTTTGACTAGTCCAACTAACTAGCTAGCTATCCTGGCTTTGTCGCCTTGTCTCTGCAAGTTCAAACCGGTTTTTGAGTGCCAGTTTAGAGTCCTGGACAAGCTTTCGCAGACCGCCCGCGACGCTAATTGCTTTTTCTCGTGTTGTGGTACCGCCGTTCAGGTATCCACAGACAATGACGACGTGCTTGTTGCCTTGACTGAGATCTTCGCAACCCCCGCCCTCATAATATAATACGCGCATATAGTCATATAACCAGTAATGTGCGTAGCTTTCCCATACATGAGGTATCGCTATACACGCCCACCCCATCTGTGCCATGATTGCTTTTTTTGCGGGACGTAAAGCCTACCCAAAAAAGTCGATTTTTCTGAATTTTCTTGATTTTTCAGCTTTTTTTATTTTGTAGGATTTCTCCAACTTCATTTTCTCTTCCTCTTCCTCCTCGTCCTTTTTATCCAGCCGCTGTTTCATCGTCGTTCTTTCCGCTGTGCCTTTACCTTCTTCGTTGTACTCCGTCTGATCACCCGCCGTGCCCTTGCTCGTGTTCAAAACAGCCGACGTCGATTCTCCTTAACCAAACATTCACCTTCTTTTTTTTTTTCGCAAAACCCACCTTTTTTTCGTGCGTTTCGTCTGCTTTCGACACCACCGCCTCGGTCCTGCGCTTCTGGCTTCTAGAAGACCCTTCTGAGACGTTCCACCGTAACGCATCTGTATATAACTCACCGCCGCCCAATAACAACAACTCTCCACTGGCTGCACCAAGACCCTGTTCCATGCCAAGCAATCGTTGACATGTCTCAACCTTCTAATACTGACCAGGACTCGTCGCCGGCATCCACGCCGACCCGCGAAGCCTCGCCCTTCTTCCGCCACTACCAGCACTCCTCAGTGGGTTCGCGACCGACTAAAGCGGCCACTTTTTCATTCTCGTCATCCGCCAGCTCTTCCCCACACATTCAGGCCCCACACCGTTTTCAAGACCCGGGCTTGCAGCAGCCGTCGGCATTGGCATCACTGCCAGAGATCAAGCCAGGACCCGCATTTCAGGTAATCATTCTGGGTTCAAATGGAGGCGCCCTGGACCGCAACAACTCGTCATACCTTGTCAAGTCCGCTCAGAATCCATGGGAAAAGAACTGTTTGCTAGCAGTAGATGCCGGTGTTCTTGCCTCGGGCGTGCTTGACATTCTTACAAACCAGTTACTCCTTCAGCATCAAAGGAAGGAGAGCAAGTCGTTCTTGTCCACGATATATAGCAACCTCTTTGGAACACGAGTAGCAAGCAAAATTGTTCAAACAAACTATGCCAAAAGGGACGGCGGCACCACAACATTGCCCTCGCAAGAATACATCTTCCCTGCTGAAGCATTACCGCACGACCGGCCGTCAGAAAATACATGGCACATTATCAACAACCTCCTTTCCTCTGTCTGCATCACCCACCCCCACTTGGACCACGTTGCCGGTCTTGTCATCAACTCGGGCAACTTTAGCATTTTCAAGCCCAAAACCGTCGCGGGACTTACCCCCACGGTAGACTCTCTCCTGTCATACCTGTTCAATGGTGTCATATGGCCCAACCTCACCAACGAAGGCATTGACCCGGTGGGTATGATCAAACTCAAAAGACTCCAGCGCGCCCAACCGCCTGCGGGCCCGGCGTCGTCTTCGCTCGTGGCCCCGCTCGACCCGTCGCTAGTGCAAAAATTCACCACGCAGGGCCTCGCGAATAACGTCGACGTGCTAGCCTTTGCCGTGTCTCACGGCACAGCTTGCCAGGTGCAAGGCCGCCGCCGGTCGTCAATCGCCTCCACGTACCACCATCACCACCTCAGCCCTCCCGCGAGTTCCCCATCACCCACCAACAACCCCGTCCACCCCGTCCCCACCCACCCCAGCACA